>JAVSCE010003650.1:0-40446 GCA_032199065.1 Smutsia gigantea | reverse complement strand
AAATTGAAGCCAATGCTCATTTACCATTCTGAAAATTCTAGGGCCCTTAAGAATTATGCTGAATCTACCCTGACTGTGCTCTATAAATGGAACAACAAAGCCTGAATGACAGCACAGCTGTTTACAACATGGTTTACTGAATATTTTAACACCACTATTGAGACCTATTGCTCAGAAAAAGAGATCCCTTTCAAAATATTACTGCTCATTGACAATACAACTGGTCACCCAAGAGCTCTGATGGAGGTGTACAAGATTCATGTTGTTTTTATGCCTGCTAACACAACATCCATTCTGCAGTCCATGGATCAAGGAATAGTTTTTATTTTCAAGTCTTATTATGTAAGAAAAACATTTCATAAGGCTATAGCTGCCATAGACATTGATTCCTCTGATGGATCTGGGCAAAGTCAATTGAAAACCTTCTAGAAAGTATTCACCATTCTAGATGCCATTAAGAACATTCATGATTCATGGAAAAAGGTTAAAACAGCAACATTAAAAGGAGTTTGGGAGAAGTTGTTTCCAACCCTCATGAATGACTTCGAGGGGATCAAGACTTTAGTGGAGGAAGGAACTGCAGATGTGGTGGAAACAGCAAGAGACAGAATGAGAAGCACAGCCTGAAGATGAGATGGAAGTGCTGCCATCTCATGATCAAGCTTGAATGGATGAGGAGTGGCTTGTTCTGGATGAGCAAAGACTGTGGTTTCTTGAGATGGAATCTACTCCTGATGAAGATGCTGTGAAGATTGTTAAAATGACAATAAAGGATTTAGAATATGTCATAAACTTAGTTGATAAAGCAGTGACAGGGTTTGAAAAGACTGACTCCAATTTTGAAAGAAGTTCTACTATGGCTAAAATGCTAACAAATATCATTACATGATACAGAGAAATCATTTGTGAAATGAAGAGCCAACTGATGGGGCAAACTTCACTGTTACCTTAAGAAACTGCCACCGCCACCCCCACCAACGACAATACCACCCCGATCAGCCAGCAGCCATCAATATCCAGGCAAGATCCTCCACCAGCAAAAAGATTATGACTCATTTAAAGCTTAGATGAAAGTTACCATTTTTTAACCAAAAAAAAAACCATTAATTAAGGTATGTACTTTGGTTTTTAGACACAATGCTATTGCACACTTAGACTATTACAGTAATAGCATAAACAACTTTTAAGTGCACTGGGAAACAAAAAATTCATTTGACTCGTTTCATCATGATACTTTATTGCAGTGGTCTGGAACTGAACACACAATATCTCCACAGTGTGCCTCTATGCAACCTGCACATTAGTTACTTGACCTTTCACTCTAATATAACTATCTCTGAGGCACGCTAATATGTGTGTGACAAGTAGTTCAAATGAAAATTTTATAGCCACTGACACTGGGTAAGGGGTTAAAAACAGCAAAGCCTACTGAATCTGTGTTAAGGGCTTGGACATACAGAATGTAATTATCCTGACCTTAGTTTTCAGCATTAACAAATCACATGTTTCACTGTATTGAGGGCAATTTTTCTTTTCTTTTAAGAACAAAATTCCCTGGCCCAGATAAGAATTCAAAACATGTATATGTGAGATGGCTGTGCTGCTGCAGGTCAGCCAGCCTCTTCCCAAGGACCTTATACCTGACCACGGTAGCATTTGTTAAAAAAGGCAAAACATCTGACTTTCACAATTACACTAGAGGAAGAAAACCTGACATTCTTTCTCAAACATATGTGACTCCTTTCAAGAACTCCTGACTCAAAATTTCAGAGGGAAGTGGCCCTGTAATAACATCTCTTCTGAGAATAGTGCCATATGGTTTTAACAGAGGTTTATTTCCTGAACCCAAAGAGGGCTGCTGATTTTCAATCCAATGAAAATAATTATGCAGACAATTTCACTCTATTACTTTCAGTGAAACCTATTCTGTGTGGTCCACACATGCCCACTGACACCTTCAAAGAGACATTAAGCCATTTTTATGTACCGCACCCTTAATGGATGGAATGCAAGGTAAATTTCCTTGAAAATTATCATCTGTCGTCATGCATAAGGCACCCTCACATTGACTACCACATATTAATTCTCTGAGTGGGTCAAGAAAGAGAAAGATGAACAGAACTAGTAAGCTGAGTAACAACTAATTATCAGTCAGATATTAAGGCAAATACACACACACATACACACCAAGAACCAGAAATACTGTGTCTCCCAAAGTCAACAGCACTGCTGGGAAATTACTTGAGACACAATTGGCAGGTAGGAGGAATGGAGGAGGGTATAGCTGGGGGTGGGAGGGGGTAAAGGGGAACCACTCCCTTGTGTAAATTTTAGCAACATTCAACTGCTAACCTTAAAATAATCAAGAGAACAGGAAAATAAAATCTCTTCAGTACAAAAGCTGAACAACACAAATGCTATAAAAATAAAGATTTAAACCAAAGAATACAACTATTAAATTGTGCTTTCAAAGAAGACCACCCTTTAAGCCTAAGAATATTCCCTTAAGAACAGAATACACTGACCCACGCCAGGTTGCCCCTGAATCTGAATTTTATTAGAGTAGTTGGCTATGAAATGAACTAATTCTCCCTTTCAGACTATTAAAGATTACTGAGTTTGAAAACAAACCCACGAAAACTATTTTTTATTTTGCTAGTGTACTTGGCGCACTGCAGAAAGATCCTCTTTTCCTCTCACGTAAGATCTTTGCCTTCCAATACCTACCCACCTCTCTCTGAAATCAATAGAGAAACAACCAAATTTTTAAAAAGTAAAGTTTCTCTAGATGTCCACAGGAATTTCACAAAGTTGAACCAAAATCACAAATATTTTTTAAGAAAAAGAGAGAGACACACTGTAAGGAAAGCGGTGTGCAGACCCAGAAGGTCAGAGCAGGAACCAGAGAGAAGCCGGCACAGCACTAACCACAAGGCAGGCCCAGCGGCAGCTCCGGGACTGTTTTCTTTAGACTGACTAGAAGCCTTTGCCAAGAAACAGACGGATGCTGCTGAAAGAATATCTCCCACAGCTGGGCATCTGGGTTCTGTGACCGACAGCCCTGCTCCTGTGTGTGTGGCCTGCAGAACACATCGAAAGCTTGGGAGGGAATACTTGGCAGAACAGGAGAAAACTTAAGGATGTTCTTTTTTGGGGGAGAGGAGACTATAATTCCAACATCATAGCATTTGCTTAAAACTTTGTGTTTGTCAGTTACCAAAGGAAAAGGGACTGGGGAGGATGAGTGGGAAGGGAGGGGTAAGGGGGGAAAAGGGGCATTAGGATTAGCACAGGTAATGCAGCGGTGGGGGACACGGGAAAGGCAGTACTTATAGAGAAGACAAGTAATGATTCTATAGCATCTTAGTACGCTCATGGACAGTGACTGTAGTGGGGTATGTGGGTGGGGCTTGATAATAGGGGGTCTAGTAACCATAATGTTCAAGTGACTGTACATTAACAATACCTAAATAAATAAATAAATAAAAATAAAACTTTCTCATAGCTCAACTTAAAAAAAAAAAAAACTTTGTGTTTGTTGCTGATGCCCCAGACTTAAATTTTGTTTCCCACTCTTGCTGTTTGTTTCTAATGGCTACTTACTGAATGGGCAGGGAAATCTCTCTGCTCATTTTCATTTCCATTAATACTTTTATATCTCATTTTTCCACCAACCAACACTAAGGCGTTTTGTTTCTAACAATCCAGGGGAATGTTTAAATAAAAAACAAACTGAAAATCTTGAAATTTCTTAAAAACAGAAACAACTGGAAAATGCCTACCCATGCAGGAGAACTATGTTGCTAAACAGGTTTTGGTTGAATTTTCTTAAATACATATATTTTTTAAAAATCTACTTATGACCATTTATCAGACTTATTTTCCTTAAAACACTAGCAGTACCAAAGTTTTACTTCAATAATATACTGGCTGAAACAATAAAACAAGAACACAGCTCTGTTAAAGAAAGCAGGCCAGCCTCTAATGTGTGCCCTTCAAAATAGAAAGTCAGAGCTTGATAGAGAAAAGGAAGGTGAGCCTGGAAAATAAACCATTAATAGAAAATACCTAGCTTCCAATCTCAATGGAATAACAGGTCACCATCTTGACTATTCTATTCAACTTAAACAGCTGTGAAGATATCTGGGGTGAGGGGTGTAGGTACTGCTTAGTTCTGCAGAGAAACACACACACACACACACACACACACACACACACAAAAACCACAATCCCTGATTTTTAGGAATTTAAAAATAGAACACTTCTCTGATTTACATCTGTAAACATCACCCAAACACTTGCATTCTGTATAAAAGCCACACACACTCCTTACAGTAAAGAGTTCCTCTTATCTGACCCTGCTTTTTGACATAACAAATTTGGTAGAGCCAATGAGTGGGAATCACTCTACTAAATTTAAAAGTTGAGGCCCTTCTGCTAAAAAGAATGGGAAGACATAGCAACCTCCCATCCCTTCTCCCAAACCCCCTAGTCTCTGCTTATTAAAATGGCTCCTGAGTTGGTTTTCTGTTATCCTTGACTTTAACTGGCAAAACTCAACTGCTATACCATTTCAATTGCCTCTATTATAAAACATATAAAATATAAAACCTCTATTATGTATATTTTTCACAAACCCTATGAAAATTTCCCTAGGACAGGGTGGTGGAAAGAGTGAATTTAAAAGAATCCACTTAATTTCTATAGAAACTTTTTGCTTTCCCAAAAGCCACAGTACCTGACAGAGTCTTGAACTAACAAATGGTAAGAGCCACTGAATTTGGGGCATGCCTTCAAAGAGGTGTATCACGAAAGGGCACAGGCCTGGAAGTGAGAAGTTTTAAATGCCAAACTTTAATGCTACAAAAGGCACACTTTCTAAGCCCCCGGGAAACTTACAGTGATCAAGAGAAGTATTCTGGGTACCAAAGAAGGACAATTTGTGCAAAGGACATTCTTGGACTTAGAAAGAGGCCAGATTGCTTTTCTGAGTGTCAGAGTCCACAATGATCTTACCCCAGAAATCCATGGTACCCTTCTCTGTATCATTCATCTGACATTTATCATAAACTTCTTTGAAATGTAAGAGAAAGGCAGATATTTCTAACCTTCCAAGCTCCATGTAAAATCTCTGAAGGCAGAGCACATCTTTATTATCCATTCTGTCTCTCAAATTATAAGAAAAGCTGGGTTTTAATTGATTTATTTGTCCTAAGTCTGGACTTTTTTCTCTCAAGTTGGGGTCTGGGCAAGGCTCAAATGCATCTGAGGCAAGAGATGGAAAAAAAAGAAAGTAATGAAAATTAATCATGTCATTTGGCCATATCATTTTCTTGGATCACTTTACATGGCCTCTACATCCAAAGACAAATAACTTCCTACTTCAAAAAAATGTGTAAACAAAGACCTGTTACGTTTCTCATCATCCTAAATGGTAACAATACTTCTGCTGATTTGCACCTATGACTTGACTAATTATTTAAAACAGGAAAAGACAACCTTCAAAACTACACAGTGCCAGAGTACTGTAACTGGACTGACAGAAAAAATAATATCTACTTTTCCAGTGGCAGTGGCAGCGTGCAGTAGCTTAAATGTGTTTTTCATTGTCGAAGGGGTCTGATTTCTTTCATACGGATATTGTTAAGAGGCTGAGGACTGGTGATGGAGTTAAAATGACAGAAAATGAAGCCATGGCAGGAAAGACTGAACAAATGCTTCATGCTTCTCTAGTTAAGAGATGAAAAGTGAGTGGAGTAAGCACTGGGCTCTCCTAGCTCATGTCATTAGAAAGAGATGCTCAAGGATAGAGTGTAAAGAGTTGAAAGCACTCAGTTCTTGGAAATCTTGTTTACTCTTCAGACTATGTGTTAGAAGTAGATCTTGAGGGAATTACCCAGAGTGGTTTTGAGGTTTGTGAATAAAGGGTAAAACAGGGAAATTGCATGGGTATCCTGATTGACTTCAAAAGTTGATTTTATCTATATTTCAGAATTGAATGAAAAAGAGGCAGGTTAGCCATATTTATCCACATTTTCTATGAAGTGTTTGAATGCTGGCTTAATTTTGCTCCAAATTCTTGCTACAGATAGAGAATGAGGGCTTATCTTTAATAATAATTCCAATAAACATATATTCACATATCAATATATATATACAGACCAAACATATAGACCCATAGACTTCTTATGTGCTTTTCTGACATTAATTTGTATTATCAGAACTTTATAATTTGAAGATAAAATGCAAATATCACTTTAAAATAAGTCTTAAACGCTAAAATCACAATCTTTCCTTTTGTTTTTCAGTACAAATACTTTTTTTTTAAAAACTACCCATTTGTTTACCCAATAAACATTCACTGGGCATGTACTATGTGCAAGTCACTTTACTAAAAACACTGGGGAATATAACTTCCCAAAGTATGTGGTCTATATCCTCAAGGATCTTACAAGCTGAGAGGTAAGGAAACATCTACACATAAATAACTAACAAGCAGCAGTAAGTTTTAAGAATTGTGAAGTATCACAGCCAGAGTGCTGGAAGATTTTAGACTGGCAGACACCCCTCCTGAAGAAAAGTTTAACCGAGTATGTACCATTTGAGCTAGAGAGGTGGGGAAGGTTTTAAAAGATGCAAAGGGGAGAAGCATATGCAAAGCAAAAGCCCAGCATGAAAGGGGGAAGGGCATACACCTGGGGAAGGGCAGGGCATGTTCAGAGAATAGTGAGAACAGCTGGGTGAGGACAGTGGTCCTCAACACAGAGAGTACCAACTTGCAGGGGAAATTTCAGAAATTGTAGGAGTTGGTTTTGATTGTCACATGACTGTCACATCATATATGGCTATGATCTGGTGGGCAGAGGCTAAAAATGCTACTTGTCCTGCAATGCATGGGACAGTCCTAACCAAAGAATAGTTTTTCCACATCCCTCGTGACTTTTGGCATCCAAGTAGGTAAGAAAATCTGGTTATAATTACCTGAGCCTAGAACCTGAACTCTACTTAAATATAAACATGAAGCATTTTTTCTACAGTTTAACACATTAGATTTTTTTTACTAAGGCTTTATTGATATACACTCTTATGAAGGTTTCACATGAAAAATAATGTGGTTACTACATTCACCCATATTATCGAGTCCCCCCCAATACCCAACTGAAGTCACTGATCATCAGTTAACACATTAGATTTTCTAGGAATTAAACTACCTGGAAATCAAGAGACAAGCATATTTTGTTTTGTTAGGAATTTTACCAAGAGCTGTTTGATAGTCCAGAAAATCTTTACCTACAGTAATGTCACTTTTGATATCTGACCCACTAATATATATCTGCACAGTCTCAATTTGTAGCTTTCACATTCAAGATGATTCTATCCAAACCTAAGATGATTCCTTAGGTTTTCTAGCATATTCTTCCCCAAGTATTCAGATACTAAAATATATCTGTATAATTTTGTTTTAAATTAAGTTCCTTTATTTTCCTTCATGCTACAATCATGGCATTACAATGATCTTTTGGAAATTATGTGGGTAGATATAGAAAAGCTATGATTTCATTTAAAGGAAGTAAAGGGACATTATGTGTTTTTGTTATAAAAAGGGGATGTTGGCTCCAATACATTTTAGAACTACTGGAATAGAATGTGTGTAGGAGCAATTGGAGATGTAAGGGAAAGATGGGGCCAAGCGATCATGAGCTGAGAGAAGTCTGTACTTGACTAGGTAGCCTCTAGGGCACTGCTGAGGTTCCACAATGTGAAGTCTTCATGTTAACCTGATGAGGGATGTTAACCTGAGAGCTGCAGCAGCGTGTAAAGAGAACTTTAAGGGGAAGAATTTGGTGGCTGGAAGAAAGTTGCTAATCCTGGATTGTCACTATAGTTTCCTAAATTAAGGAAAGAAAAGTTTAGTTTTTACAGAGATACAGTATTTTACAGAATATTGTATCTGTAGTATATCTGGAAAGGTTAGTTTTTACAGAGATACAGTATTTTACAAAAATATTTGATCAAAGATCAAAAGGGTTTGTGGCCCTAGTTTTAGGATTAAGGGAGATGGAGAAACTATAGAGAGAGTTAGGATGAAAGATACAGATTTGGGAGTTTTTTATAAAACCAGGGTGATTGTTCATGTGATGGTACCATAATTGAGCAAGCAAGAAAACAGAGAGAGAGGAAAGCCAAGTTCAAAACTTCTAGTATGCCCACTTGCAGGCGGCAAGTGGGAGTTTAAAAGATAAAGCAAAAGAGAAAGAGGAGCAGTCAGAGAGGCAGGAAGAATGCCAAGGATAGGCGCAGAGGAGGTTCAACGGGTACATGTTGCAGAGACGTTATGGCTGATGACTGCGAGAAAGGCTGCCCAAGGGAGGCTGAGCTGTTGCTAGCAACCTTCAAGACAGCAGTCTCAGTCAAGCTGGGGGAGCGGAAGCCAGACTGCAAGAGGCGAGGAGTGAGTGGGCGTGAGGAAGTGGAGGCGACAAGTCTCAGTCAGTGTCTCTTTCAAGAAGTCTGGTGGTTAGAAAGAGGATAATAGCTCAAAGGAATAGTAAAAAAAAAAAAGGACATTTAGGATGGTAAATCTGACCAAATAAACAACAAAATGTTGCAGGGACTGTCAGTTTCCAATTTGTAAAATAAATGAACTGAGACCCAGTAGTCTTTCTTATAACTCTAATATTCTGTGATGAGCTACTACTCATACATACAGATTTTATCAGTTAAAAATAAAGCATTAAAACAAAGAATCTATTTCTGGCAAACAGGATTTATTTCTCCATGAGATTTAAAGAGGGAAAAAGATAAACTGCCCACTCCTACTAGGCTCCTAATACAAACTACAAAGCATTATAACACATGAAGGGCTCACCTGTGAAGAGGTGCCAGAAACCAGACAGGCCACCTGCCTGGGGACCTGGAAGGCCGCCGCACAACCACCTGAGAGACATCACAGATGGGCAAGAGCTCAGGCTCACATGGCGATGCTGGATCCCAATCCTGGCTTGGCAGTCCACTGAGTTTGAACACTTGGGCATGTTACTTAACTTTTCCTCACATTTAAATTAAGATCCTATCAGTGCCTACATCATAGGGTTGTCATGAATATTATATAATGTAAGGTATTATTATTGACATTCTTAATATCTCAAGATTAGGGTTACTGCTGCATTTTAGTAGGTACAGAACTGAGGCATGGAAAGATGAAGTGACTCTGCTAAATTGCTACAGATACACAATGGAAGGCAAATTTTTAAGCTAACAACATCATAACCATATCAAACAAACCAGGCTGCTTCTTTAATAACTGGACAGTCTATCCCAGCTCACATCAATTAAGTATTGATATTCATTATACAAGGTAAATATGGTACTAAAATGAGAGTCCTTTTAGAATAAGACAATTGTGACCAATGATATTTATACTGAATACATCATGCAAAACCCCCAAAATATCATATAATTAACTATGAAGACTAATATTTCAGAAGAACTGGATTAAAAGCTATTATGTTCCCATTCCACTGCCCTCTTCTGGTCTCAGAAGCCTTATTCACCTTACCCACCAGGCAACCACAGGTATGGGCAGAGAAGGGTATCTAGCATCTGGTGCCAGGGAAGAGCCCAACTGGCTGGCACTGGGCCCACTTGAAGGTATTGCAGACATTTGGCCAATGTTTTCTTCTCAGAGCTAAGAACAACTGCTGAGCAATGTTTCTGAAAGATTCCCTGGGATCATAAGAGAAACCTGGAGTTTTCAGAGTATTTATGGAATGCCAACAAGAAACGGCTTGGCCAAGACTTATTAATACGTCACAACATAGGTGACCTTATTTCAGAAACATGCTATTTTCCCCAGAGCTACTGGGTGAATTACAAAGAACTACAGAAGAGATAAAAGAAAGAGAGTCACACATAAATTCTAAAACATTTTCCCCAGTTTATAAACATTTATCTTTTAAGGCACAAAAGATGGCAAACCTTGTACTCAAGTACCAACATCACTCCCCTTCGAGTTCTCTTGTGTTTGAAAGCAATGAGGCAGCCACATTACAGACAAAGGTTCCAAGTACTTAAGAAGCTGCCATAATTCCATTGAGAGATATTGTGATTCACACCCAGCAGACAACTTAAAAAAACAAAAATCCAACTAAGACAGTTAGGTGCCAATAACTATCAAAAATGGCAACTCTAATGTAACTGATGATATGAGGATATTGGGGTAAAATGAGAAAAGTGTGCAAACAGGCTGTGTATCTGCTCAATCAAATACAGATTCCAAAGAAGGAAGTGCCTCCATTTCTGTAATAAAGCAAGTATTGGATAATGCTGCAACACTGGTCTCAGCAGGTTTGTCCAGCACTGTAGACAGCAAAGCGAAGGAGGCAATCATCTGGTTTAAGGCAGCTGATGCCACCCAAGGGCCACTACAGATATAGCTTAGAATGCTGACACTTCTCCAAATGAAATAAAGAATTTGTATTTCATTTTATGTTATTTTCATGTCATCATCCTAGTCCACTTAAAGGGAAAAAAACATGTTTATATTTAGGGTACATTTTGGGTTTAACAATCACTTGACAGCTCATTTACTCATTCTAATACTTTAGTTTACTACCTGAAAGGACTGAGCTGGGCCACCTGTACATTAGGGGGAAGAGCCCCTGATAAAGAAGCTATCAATGCTCATTTAAGAGCTCAACTGCTTCTGTTGTTGCAAACATTTTTCCAGTTTTGAAGACAATTCACAATGAGTCCAGCTCATTGTCTAGTTGGTCTTATCCCACAAATTAATAAAGATAAAAAACATTCTCATTAATTTATTTCTAGGATAAGGTGAAAACCTGGATGCACATATTTCACTGTATTGTCTCAAAGAAATATGATCCAGTTTTTGACTGGATCATGACGCTTATGCCTAGGGACTCCCTAAATTTTAATTCTACTGGCAAGACAAAAGGAAAAGAACCACCACATACTAAATGAAATACAGGTTAACGTGGGAAATATTCTTTTCTCCCCAGTGGGAAAGAAATATCTCCACCCTTTTGGAATAATAAGGGAACTTATATCAGCCTATTTAGCATAGAGCTTACCTTACAGCATCTATTTTATGTCTTAGTCAATTCACTCACTTTTGAATATGCCTGAGGATGATATAAATGCTTCCTTGTACAGACTTTTCCTCTTGTTTCTGTATGGAAAGATTTTATTTCTAACAGAGAGCCACAGGGTGCATTCTATTTCCCTTAGAAAGTAGCACCACGTATTTTATTTCCCGTGCTTATAAGACCAGGTAGAAAAACAAAGAAATTAAACCATTTGGTAAAGACTCCTTCCCTTTAAAAGTCACTGATCAGTATTTGGTGGAAAGAGAAATGTGCTGTGGCATGTGCCTGTTTCAGTTAAGATGCACAAGTGGCTGCTGTTCTTCGAAGCTGCCTGTGCCAATGCATGTATTCTGCACGAAGGTCCAGATAGGATGACTTCAGCCTCGGGTTCTGGCCAGCCAACACAAGTCTGGGCTTAAACAAGTAACATGTTTCTTTTCTTACATGAGCACAAGAGCCGATATTACGTACACTATGGCTCATAAAAAGTATGCTAACTGGTGATGCTTTCCAGACACCTATGTCAAAATTAACTTGTAATTGATGCCTACTTACTTATGTTTCATTAGAGTTCAAATTATTTGCTCTGAAAGAGAAATGTTTACTTTTGTACACATTTTGGTTTCAACCTCCAAAACCATTACTAGAAATTAATTTTAACCACTGAATATCTGCTTTAAAACCTAAACCCCAGTCCATCATTTTAATGACATCGATTACAAATACCCAGTTCTTAAAATTCTGTTGCGCATAGTGATATATCATCACCACACAAACTATTAAAACCAGAGTCCTGGTCCTGATGAATTACTCAAAACTATAGTTCACAAATTAGTTAGCACTTCTTATCATATGCTTAAGTTTTTAGCCAATTCAAGAGTTCAACTTCTTCATATATCTGTCTGTTCTCACCTAAATCTCCAGCTACATTTTTATGTGGTCTTCATATACATGCATCCATAAGACCTACAACACCAATATCAAGGAAAAACAATGGCAGAACTGCCACACTCCATTAGCTTAATGCTAAATGGATGACAGTGGACCAGCATCTCCCTCTTCCTACCCCCTTGGTAAGGTTCAAACCAGCACTTCTCACAGAAAAGAGAAAATGGATCTTCACTGATCTAAATAACTCTGCAGGGTTCTTCATTGATTCTAAGTCCTTTAATGTATTTAAAGCAATTTCCTTAAGATAGATGTCAGAAATGAAATTTTTTCCTTTATTTTTAATCAGTGTTTCACCGTATATTTTGTTTTGTTTATCTTAATCAAAATCTTCTACTTTGATTATGTACTTGTATGAGTGTCACATGAATGGCTGGGGCAGGGGGCTTGAATTTGATAGTATTCTTTTGCAGATGGACAAGTCAAATACAGTCATGCATAACCACAGCGCCCTGGGCACATTTTTAAGGCTAGTAATGTGTATTCACAAATCACATTTTTTTAAATTCCAGCAATAGATTAATTAATATCATCAATTCTCTTAATAAATATTAAGAATTCATTTAGCAAACTATGTAATAGGCATAGGAGAATATTCAAAACCCAGTAAGATAAAATCCCTCACAAAACAAAAACAAAAAGAAACATAAGCCTAATTTTGTTACAGTTTGGCTTTCTCTCACATATTTCCTGCCATTGAAGGTGTGGTAGTCCATGCTTAGAACTGAGCTTGGCAGAGTGCCAGGGGAATGCCAAAAACAGCAATGGCACATAGTAGGTACTCAATAAATACTTGCTGACTGACTGACCTAGGTCTCATTTTCATGAACGTTCCCCTTCTGGAGACACTTTCTTTTGTACTTTCTTTCTCCATGATGTTAACATTGACTTGGATGGCACATCAGCTCCCTAACAAGAAGGCTCAATCCTGATTCTCCTCACACTTGGATTGCCAAAGTACCTTCCAGCTGACTTTCTTGCCTTCACATGTTCCTTGCCTCCTGCTGTGGCTCCTCCTGTCTCCCCTACCAAACTAAAGTATCCTAGCTGTACTCCAACACTGGAGGTCTTCTGTAGACAGAGTAGAATTTGCTTTAATCCCTGCAATTCTACATCAGGTAGAAATCCAATGCCTTTCACTGTCAACTATTCTACTGGAGAGGCCACAGGGCCACCCTGCTGCCTACCCCACTGACTCAGGACTCTTCTGAATGGCCTTTATGGTCCTGAATCATTGGCCCAATTCTACCTATTCAACCTGACTTTCTTCTTCTCCCCAACATCCATCCTCTGCTCCAATCTGGTCTTCCTCTCTACTTCCTCTTCCCATTCTATGGTCTTTCCCTTCCCTTGTGCCTTTAATGTATTTGCTGCCTGGATCCTTCCCCAGAAATGTATAGGCGGATCACTCCCTGACTTAATTCAGGTCTCCGCTTAAATATCACCCAATCAGCAAGTGTCTGACCTACATAAAAGATCATACACTTCTCCTTCATGATCTCTATCCCTTTACCCTGCTCCATTTTGCCCTCAAGCCCTTACTGCTACTTGCATATTTGCATATTTTATATTTGTTTGCTTTTTATCTGCCTCATCCACTAGAATGCAAGTTTCATGAGGAAAAAAATTTGTACATTTTGTTAAAGACTATATTGCTAATACCTATAAGAATGGCACATAGCAAGACTCAATAAATATTTGTTGAAGGAATGAATGTATGACAGCATCACACAATTGAATAAGTAAGTACCATCTACTTGTTTGGTAATTATAGTGCTAGCTCCTGAACCATATTTTAATTCCTTCAGGGCAAAACCTTGTGCCTTATATTCCAAACCTCATGTAGTTGGCATAGTTGTGAACAAACAATAGGTGCTCAATAAAGACTGTGGCTGCCTGATTGACTTGAGCAAAGCAGAGAAAAGTAGCATCAGAATTTCAAGGATATTCAACCAGAAGTTATTTTTTTAGGTTATTCTATGTGTATAGATTTTTACAAAGAAAATTAACTTACATAGTCCCTTCCCTGTGGGAATATAGTTCTAAGATATTGAAAATGGGAATGATGATGTGTATGAACATTAAAAGTTATACAAATAAAATACAAAACAAAAAAAATGTCAGGCCCTTATGGCAAGAACCCAAGCTCAAATAAATTTTAAAAAAAGATAGAAGACTAAGTAAGGATTGAGAGTAAAGAGGGAATATGGGATTTTAATTTGAGAAATGTAGACAGAAATAAGAACTGAATGACACTCTATACCAAAGATGAAAGGGAGATTAATCAGGAGAGGGGAAGGAAGGTAAATGGCTCAAAGCTCAGGTAACTGTAAGGTTTTAGAAACAAAGAATACAGCAACACATCTCTTTTAATAAGTTTGTTCTGACAGGATGGAATATGGACCTTTGTTCATCAGTAGCGCCCACATCTCAAATCCAAACCATTAAGAAAATAGCAACAGCTCTGGAATTTTCAGGGCATTGGGAGGGTCTGCAATATTTCCAGATCATTCTTAAAATCAATCTTTCTCCCCTGCCACAGATCCTTACCAGTAAGTTTTATTTATAAAATAAATATGTGAAATTTGACAGGACATTGAGCTAACTGGAAGATTCTGTTAGCAGACCGTTATTCATACATTTTTAATGGAATTTCTTACACCAAAGAGGAAAGATAATCAAGAAATTGCTTTTTGTTGACTTAGTTTACCTCCACGGCAAAAAAAGGATTGGAAACTGAAGAAGTCCATACTGTATTTGCCAGTTAACACATTTTGGCACTGAATAAATATGTAATTTATTTAAATTTTCATAGTTGGCTCCCTAGTAACCCAGGATTTCTTTCTGATTTTTCAGTGATATAAAAACTCTAGTAGTTTCATCAAGATCTTAAGACGCTTAACAAATACCCAGTACTGATACTATTTTTAATTTCCTACCCCAGAACTTGTCACTGCATTTGTTCAGAGCATTTCCATTTGTCCCAGTCTATGCCTGTAAGCCTCCTTGTCCTACAACAGGAAAAAAGGCACTTTCGAACCATCTCTGCAAAATGTTTTGCAGAGCCTGTGACCACAATGGTTGACGGAACCACTCATTTTCCCCTTAGTCACAGACCCTCCTCAGCCAAGCCATGACTGTCCTGGCTCTTTCTGCCTGGCTCTGTTGGTCAGTCTCCCCACAGAGTGGCTGCTGCTTTTTCTCTACTTCACTTAGTGCCCCTGACATTAGAAGTCAGGCACTAGAAAGGCTGGTTCATCTTCATAAGCTTTAAATAAAAAATAACAATAATTGAAGTTACATTTCCAGGTAGACTAAGTAGCTTAAAACAAAGAATCTGCCACAAGGATGCTTATTTTCTAGATATCCTTACGAACTTAAGATGTTTTAGATTTCAGGATTTCATTAAGAATCTTGAATCTATTTCTACCATCTTTTGTGTTTCTAGAACTCCAAAATAGGAAAAGCCATTGTCTGACACTGGATCTTCCTTCCACTTGCCCCTCACCAGACACTCTGTCGCCTCTGGAGATGGACCAGGAGAGAACTACTCTGCCACTAATTCAGCTATCCCTCATGAACTGCCTTTTTCTGTTGGGAAAGGTGAAGCACTAACATGCCCTTTCATTCCTGGTAATGAGTGAACTGCTACATTGAAAAGACAATCTTTTCTCCTACATTTATTTTTTCTCCATTAATTGATTTAAATTGTTTTGCTTCACTTGTACTTGATTCCTACATACTTTTGCAAAAATAAAAGCATAAAAGATCAGTTAGCTTTTCTAGTTAAAGTAATCTAAAATTATTTCGGCTGCAGTATTTTCTACACTTGTCTTCAAATTCTCAGCTGGAACTTTTCTTGAATTTGGTTTGAGTCATACAAAACCATCTTTAAATATGAAATGTTCAACAGAGACAGAGATGTGTGACCCTGGGCAAGTCCCTTAACTTCTCAAGACATCTATCTTCCTCACTTGTAAAATGACATCTTCTCTGCCTACTTCACAGGGTTATTGTGAAGTAAAAGGAGTTAACATAAAGTTTATAAGCTATTAAAATATGGGATATAATATAATATAAAGGCAGATCTGAGAATCCTAAGCTAAGGCACACAGATCTACCCCAACATAAGGAGATGGAGCTTCAAAGAGGTTTGAAGAAGAGACCCAAGGGACCCTTAAAGCATGACGAAAGCACCCAGAATAGCATATACTTGGTCATTTCACATACCGAAAATCACTTGAGCACCTATAAAACAGAATAAAGATGAAAGGAAAAAAGAGACAAGAAGAAAAGCAAGAGGAGAATGTACAACTAATGCAAGATTCTGAGGCAGACAATCATATTAGGAAATAAATAATCCTGTGGGCTGTAATAAACTAATTTTCAAAATGTTTGTCTTTACAACAGAGAAGATTTACCATTTTGAGATTAAGAATTCCTTCTGATATGCCTTCTAATAATTAAATTCCTTCTAAAAATTAAAAATTCCTTCTAATTATTAAAAACTAAAATCAGCTTAGAAGTTATGAGCAAAAGTTTATAAAATCAAAGTACATATGAATATATATGCATATATACAAATATGGACTTAGGAAAAATATTAAAAGGAAATACATGAAAATAGTAACTGGTGTTATGTGTATAATAAAGGTAATAACTGTATTATCTTTGCTGTGTTTCAAGTGACTTCCACTTTCTTATTTATGCTGCCTGAATTTTCTGGAATTTTTATAAGAAGTTTTTCTTATGTAGTAATTAAATTAAAACAAATGTTATTGTGAGTGGATAAATAAACTGTGATACATCCAGACAAAAAGATTAATATTCAGTGCTAAAAATAAATGAGCTATGGAGCCAAGAAAGGACATGGAAGAACCTTAAGTGCCTTTTACTCAGTGAAAGATACCAATCTGAAAAGGCTGTATGATTTCAACAATATGCATGATTCCAACTATATAACATTATGGAAGAGATAAAACTATGGAGACAGTAAAAATATCAGGGTTTTCCAGGGGCTGGGGTAGGGGGGTAGGGATGAATAGGCAGAGCACAGAGGATTTTTAGGGCAGTGGAACTACTCTGTATATAATGGTGGATACATGTCATTATACATTTATCCAAACCCAGAGAAAGTGAAATACCAAGCATGAACCCTAATGTGAAATAAGGTCTTTGGATGATAATGCTGTTAATTGATGCAGGTTCATCAGTCATAACAAATGTACCACTCTGGTGGGGGTTGTGGACGATGGAGAGGGATGCATGTGCAGGGGGTAAGGAATATACAGGAAATCTCTGCATCCTCCTCTCAGTTTTGTTGTGAACCTAAACCTGCTCTACAAAATTAAATCTCGAATATAAAGATCACTTAGAATACAAAGAAAAACTTTAGGCAACACTGGACATCATATATGCTTTGGTTACTAGCCCTACAAATGTTATACTTCAGCAAACCAGAAAATCTTCCACATAATCTAAACTACCAAAAACAAAAGTGTAACTACTTCTCTACAATGGCAAAGCATTTACCCACAGCAGCATTAAAGACTAACAGGGGAAAAAATCCATATAGTAATGTGAGAATACTCATTTCTTGTGATTAACAATAATTCTAATTTTTCTGAGGAAAGATGGCTTAGTAAAGATATGAAAAGGCCAGAGGAGTCCAAAAGTGTATTGCTGACTGTCACATGAGACTCTTTGAACCCTCGTCCTTCATCCTGCACCCTAGATCCTTCACACTTCACACTGTATTAAGGACAAATAAAAGGACTACAAGTAAAATATGATACTCTAAGTTAGTTTAGATATGTCTTAACCCCAGATACAAAGTTCTATAAAGTGTGCCCCCAAAGTTAGTCACAGATAGTCAAAGCCTTTGTCATCAAGCAATAGAAAAAGTACTGACCTGAAGTCAGAAAAGAGCTGACTTTCCTACTGCAAGGGACTAGGGTCAGCTAATGTAACCTCCTGAGGCCTCAGTTTCCTCATTTGTAAAAGAGAAGTTAATGGATCTAAAGCATCCAGCCCAGAGCCCCAGGAACTAGTGAGCATTAGTTTTTAATCCTCCCCCCCACACACACACACACACTGTACATTGGGTGAGTTTTGTTACACTCTATTTGGCTTTGGAACCCTTTCTTCCACACAAATGTACTCAAGATGTACAAAAAGCTCATTTTTGTAAGGCAGAGAATTGCTCCCCTGCTCCTGTCGAAGGGAGTGGTGCAGAGAGCAAGAGAGTTCACAACTTCTGGTAAGGCAGTAGGTCTACTGACTGACAAAGAAATGAAGAGAATGGAGTGATGGGATAAACTGAGGTAAGTGGGAGATTGTGAGACAGAGCTCTCCATGGGGCAGACATCGGGGGCGGTGGGGACAGGGGACTGAAAGCTACAAGGAGATGTGGCTGTGGCAAGAGAGGGGACCACCACCAACAAAGTATGATTTACTAGTGATAAACTGTTTTAAGTTATTAAAATAAAAGCTGGGACCCTGCTCATTTTCCCTATAAATTAAACTCTTTATGCCCTGATATGTTCACAATAGTACTGGGTACTATATCCTTGGCTTTATTCCTGACTTTGCTGTGGTTCTTTCAAGTTAGATTCTCCAAGTTATTTCATCATCATCTAACATTCAGAGCCTCTGACACAGAGCAGACTTGCTATAAATGTGTGCCCAGTTAAAGTAGAAATAAAGAATGTATCTTAGTAAAGCTGATTTTTCTCCCTAAGATTAACTCATTTTAATTATCAAAGTCACTGAGAATAAAAGGTCTAAGATCAATATTAGAATTTCACCAAATTGCTACAGGTATTTTGTACATGCACAGCATTCTTGGAATTTAAGATTCTAATGTACAAATAGTAGTATTTTTTAAGGCAGCTATTTTAAATAATTTACAAACCCTAAGTCTTCCAATAGCCTGCCTAAACGTGTAAGAGACCAGTGTTGACTATATTTTCCTGATGTGAAAACTATCAAAATTCATTCCAAGAACTGGCCAAACAGTACCAGGGGCCAAGGGTAGAATTAGGAATAGAACTCAGCTTTGGTTCAGCTTCAGGAGCTCTGTGCAGTAGCAAAAAACAAAACAAAAATAGATTTTCTCCTCAACTTTTTGGTGCAATTTATTCCAATTCTGAAAAGAATGAAAGGACATATGTATAAATTAGCCAGAAATGCCACTTGTTCCTTCAAACACAAAAACCTCTCCCTTCTCTATAACTGTTTTTATTTACAGTGATAGTTGACTTATCCTATTGAGTTCCTAGCATAGAGACACACAGCAGCAGTGGTAATCACCAGTGGCATCTATCTAGATCATCAGATTTCCTTCCTCTGGTCAGTGTGTGCCACAAATCTCATGCGGCAAAAGCTACGTTTCATTCTTCAGTGTCAGATTTTTTTTCCAATTGCAAATTTTTATTTACTTCTATTTCAGTTCTTCTAACAAAAGAGAATGAATAAGTGGTGACTCATACCACATAAAGACTTCTCCTGAGCTGTCACTGATGATAGAAAGTTGACTCTCAGCAAAAATTGGGGCTATGTATCTTATAAAGTCCCTTTGTATTAGCTGACTTCCATTCATATGCCACCACTGGCCTAGTATGTGACAAATCAACCACCATCAAACCACATCCTCAGCAAAGCTCCTAGGCAGCCTGGACGAAAGCAAAGGGAAAAGGCACCTCCCCTGCTTGGGCTATTCCGACTCTACTAAGGACCTGCCACATTAGGTCTCATAATACAGAGGGCTAATATGTAATATGTTAAAAAGGAGCAAAAACATCCTCTGTAAGTAATAAAATGGGCACATATCTTACATTTTGGTCTATCTATGCTTTCCTATTTACAGAATTCAAAAACTCCTACGACCCTGACCCCCACCAATTCCCTTGCTATGTCTGATCTGTACTGCCAATGCAGAGGCCTGAAAATACCCAAGAGAGTCCATATGGGAATCCCCTGAGGAGTGAGCAAAGCAAAGGACTGTCCATTGACACACTATCCAAATCATCCCCTTTTATTCTCTTAGGGCCTTTACAAAAAACCTTTGTCCTTCTTGATTAACTTTGGACATTTTCGTAGCCATGTGTCCAACCTTCTATAAAGCCCTGACCACTGAAAGTTCTGTCTCTATCACAATTTTTCTAAAGGAGAGGGAGGTTGTTTCATAAGTCTTCAGAAAAGTCCTCAAGGAAGAAAGGAGCTCCAGGAAAAACAAACAACCACACAGTTTTTGTAGGTATCCCAGTGGATCTTGTGTTGCTTCAGATAAACCAATATGTGATCGGTTTCACAGCTGATTCCTCAAATACAGCCAGCCTCAGTTCACAGTATTTCAAAGTTACTACAGAAAATAAGGAACAAATGCCCTTCCAATTTTTAACAGCAATACACTGAAAAAGAATTTTCAGTTCTTTTTCCTCCCCATTATCAATCTCTTGACCTGACCTCAAGAGCATAAAAAAAAAAGAGCCACTAATCCCCTTTAGGGACTTCCATAGGAAAAGGCAGCTATAATTTTTAAGAGTCCCTAGGAGGGGGTTTGAAAATAAATTATCAGGGAGTGAGGGGTGGGGAAGACTTAAATGTAGAAGTCAGGAGAATAACTAAATAATGTCCAGAAGTGCCAAGGCCACTAAGGAAATATCACAGACAAGGAAGAAAGGAGGCCAGTAAGAGGAAGTGGGTTGTGACTTCTGACCCCACCATGGGCTGTGGGTGGCTCTCCAAGGTTGATGATGCTTCGGAAAGGTAAAGTGTAGCAGCTCAAGGGTCTAAATGTGCTTAATGAACCAAGGAGCCCAAGTTATTTTGGGAGGAAAGAAAAATATGTTTTCCGAGTATTTTTCCTTTCCCCTCGCTTAGCACCACACCCACGTAACCTTCTCCCCAGCAGTGTCACCTGCTTCGAAGTCTGTTTCTTTAGTCTCCTTGATTACTTTTTTCCTTTACAGAAAATTACATCCACTTAGTTCAAAACAAAGAACTACATGTGTGTGCACAGTTTTCCGTAGTTTCATCAGTGAGCTATCGTGAGTGCTTAAAGCAAACAATGTGCAGGTGTGCTAATTTATCATTACAAATGTTGTTCAGGCAAGCATTTAATAAGCAAAAGAGTGGATTGGAGAATAAACCTAAAAATAAAGACTCTAATGCTTGGCTTCGCTGAGAAAGGTTAACCCAAGAAGCAGGGTGTTTTGCTTCCCTGCGGCTCCAGCTGCAAAGTCCACCAGAATAGCTGCAAAGTCCAGCGAATGGCACAGTCACTCTGCCTTTCCGAGACTTGCTCTGCTCAACTTTTTCCCTACTCTGCCAGCATTTAAATGCACAAAGGTTTCTGTTTTCAGAGATAAATCCTGACTATCTCCTCCCTCCTTCCATCTCTCTGCAGATAAGTTTCCTTGAAGGTGAATTTTGTTTGCATCTCTCAAGCTCCAGGTTATATGAATTTTGCTGCTGCCTGGAAATGTTCTGAATTTCTCCCAGTAGGAAGAGAACAGAGAAAACTAAATCAACTCGACAAAACCCTACCATTTTTATCTGGACATGCAAGTCAAATAAATCTGAGTTTTTCTAACATTAAAACAGTCTCACCCTCATTCAGCCCCAAATTCTTAATAATGCATCTGTTCTGCTTACCAATAACAATTGTTTGATCAGACCTGTTACTCTTTTTTGTCATATTTTTCTCAACTAAAGATTCTAATGCCCACTGTAGCAAGACAAATTACCCTCATCATTTATGTCTACAAACCTGACTGTGAGCTTCAGAATTATAATGGGAAACAGAAATCATGACTTTGATTATAAAAAGCAGAAAGGTGGCACTTTGTTGCACGTCAAACACACACAGAGAATCACTGAGAAGGAAGGGATTTAAATGAAAAGCCCACCAGTCAAACCCTTAGCCTTCAGTAACCCATTCTATTTAATAATCCTTAGAATCAAGAAGTTCTTCTTTAAATCTAACCTAAATCTATCATCCTTCAGTGAAAACCTATTCTTTCTGACTGTGCCAGAAACAAAACAGCTGGTCACCATACACAGCTTAATAACTCCTCATAATTTTGAAGTCTGTTATTAAGTCATTTTTCAGTCTCCTCTTCTTAGAGCTAAATAATCCCAAGTCTTTCAACTTATCCCTATACGTTCAATTTTACAATCCTTTAATCACCATCAGTGTTCTTCACTAAACATTCTTAAGTTTTCCATGTTTCTTTTATGTTTTGAAACCCAGCTCACCTTTGGAATTGCTTCTCGTTGTCCATAAAAGCCCAAGACTTCAGTGCTTTACACACAATGCAGAGGATCTACTTGAACAGGTAACCTCCAGCTTTGTTTGGGTTACTTTTAGTACAAACCTGATCCTATGGCTCCTTCTCCAGGAAAAATATGTTCTTACTGAGTGCCGTCCACAGAGGAACCGTTCCTCCCACATCTACTTCCACTCCATCTTCCTCACAGAGCTCTTCAAGGTCTTTATAACTCACTTTCCCTAAATGATCCTGTTATAAAATGAGTATCTAGCTAATTTGATCTGATCCACTTATTTAAACCAAGTGTTAACCAAAACTGTCTTAAAATGTATTATCCTTTGCAGATAACATCTATGAAGGAAGGTCCTAACCTCAAAGCCTTAACTCAAAGAAGAATCTCAGGTACCTTCGTGACATTCTACATGAGAGAGGTTTGGGACCAGACAGGATGGATATGGTGAATCCTTCTGTGCTCCTCAAATTATGCCAGACCAGCCTTGGGTAGAATCATAAAACTGGCAACTTTGGGGTGCATGACTCTAGTCAACATTTTTTGCAAACTTTCCCTAACCGTTTAGGCATTCCTAATGCCCCTCCTTTAACAAAATCAGATATTAGATTTGCCACTGATCATGTGCAGGGCTTTACGCACAATGTACCCTTTGCCTTGAAGCCTCTTCACTCTTCCTAGAGCTGGCTTTTTCTCACCCTTCAGGTCTCTGCTCTAATGTTATCTCCTCAAAGAGCCCTTCCCTGCACCCTCTAGAACAGGTCCCTATCTGTCCCCTGATATCCCATTACTCTTTATTACTCCATCAGTTCCCTGTACAGCACTTATCACAATTTGCAATTAAATGCAATTATAGATAAATGTTTATTTATTCATTTCTTGTCTGTCTTCCCCACAGAAACATAGGGTCCTCAAAGGTGGAGATCATGTCTGCTTCGCTTTGCATGCCTGGCACCTGGCTAGCAGCACTCAAAAATAATTTTTGAATGAATAAATGTCCCCACTGCCAGAAATATTTATCTTTTAAAGCAGATCATAGATTGTCACAAAAAAGGCTCTGTGGGCTATCCTTGAGGGTGATGGTGCTTTAGTGGTGGGAGGAAGTGGTCCTCAGATCCATCTAGTCTTCATCATTCCAGCAAGGCCAGCCTTCCCCACCACAGCAGCAGCTGATGCCTCCTCCAAAACATTAACTGGAAACTGGTGTCAGTCCCACTGTCTTGCTCCTGCTCCTTAAAGCAATTAATCTCATTTCCAGTTATTTACCCTCCTTTCAGCCTCAACGTAGCCGTGTCACTTGTAGCATTCCATCATTTTCCTGATGCTATTTTCTCACTGTTGCTACCTTCACAAAAGCACTAGCTCTGTTATAGAGATATTCAGAGATTACCTATCAGAACATTAGTAGTGGCAATCTCTGGGGAAATGCAATTATGAACACTTTTTATTTTCCTTTTCATTAATTTTTATTTCCTAATTTTTCTGCCACGTACTTGCCTACATTTTCTATGTGTGTAATTCTTCTAAAGTTCACTTTTTATTCAAGTACTAATTTTATTTCACTGGCATTCAAAGTGAGATTCTACTGAGAATTAACATATTTTCATCATCTCAAATTCAGTGTTTTCAGCTCTGTTAAACTTTCATCTCAATGAACTCAAGATTCATTCAACACATAAACACACACACACACACACACACACACTCACAGACATGCCTTCTGTGTATGAGACTTTATACCTTGGGACTTAGTTACTATATGGCAATGCTACTATATCACCAGCTTGCTTCTTAGGTAACATAGCTTTATAACATCAAGGAAGACTACCCTGAGCCCACCCCAGGAGCTTCCACAATTTAATGACAAAGCATCAGTGAATAACTGAGCAGAGAGAGACCTGGGCTCTTTGCCCACCTCCATAAGTCATCTGCTGATTTGCGCAGTGACAGAGCAAATGAGTTTTCAAATGCCCATTCCTCAATTTACCCACCTGTAAAATGCATAATGCATCCCTCAAAGGGATGTAAAGAGAATCAGTGAGGTAATGTCTAAGTGTTTGGAACTGCTTGGCAGAAAGGCGCTACATAATTACTATTTGGTATTTAAGTTGCCCTTCAAGTGTGCCAAGTACTTTATGATCATTCCTTAGGAGTTACTCCTAGCTACTCTGAAGTTGTCTTCATGTCTATTTCCATCTAAAGGAAGAAGAAACTGAACTGGAGAAAAGTTTAGTCACTTGCTTGGGGTCACTAAGATGGCAATGAAGTCCCAAAAGAGAAATTTCCAACTCTTCCAATTCCCTTAACGATAACTGAACCCAAATCTTAAATACAAACTACCCATACAGATGAATTCCCTGTTAAGCTACTCTGAAATAGACCAGTACAAAAAACACTGTACCTTGTTTTTGTAGGAAGAGTGAATGCTAAGGAGGTGAAACAGAAATCAAAGCTCTAGAATCAGTAACCCAGACTTCACAATCACCCTTCTTCTTTCAAATGTGTATTTCTCCTCATTTCTGGTATAGTAGCCTATGTTTTGGTACATTCATAATCTCCTTCAAGGGTCTCAAAGGTTCCTATTTTTCTCCTGATAACTTCCAGGGCCAGCCTCTAAGGAGGCATAGAGCCTAGGTTAAATCATCCTGAGTACTGCCCAGTGAAAATACATGCTACCATTTTTTTCCCAGTTGTAACTCATGAAAAATTAGTACCAAGAAGGTAAGTAATGGGAAGATGCACATCACAGAGAATGTGTACAGTCCAAGAATTAATAGGAAGGCAGAAAGTACCAGTTTGCTTTGGCTGTCAGCCAACCTCTTCCCCACCAGCCACTCCTGCACAACTCTAATGAGGGGTACACAGAGCCATCCCTGGAGTCACCCCATCCACTGTGCCTGGAGTCAGTTCTATCCCAGACCATGGTCTCCTAGATCTCTTAAACCATGCTCTTCTAGTCCACACAACCAGTTCTTTCCTGTGCTTTATGACTCATGTTACCATATAACAAAAGGCACATGTTGGTTCTGAGTCTTGGACTCTTACTAAAATGACAGCAAATGTGTGGACACCAACATCTAAGAAATACTGCTCTGATTATTCAGTGAGCGACACTCCAAGACGACCTCTGAGGATCAAATGTAATGAAGGAGTTCTTTAACGTCAATTTGGATAGAAAGTTCCGAAATACCTTCTAATCTGCCCAAGGCAAAACAGAGAAGTAGGAGATTTAATTTCCTCTCCCTACATGCCCCTTTCTTTGCCTTCTCCTCCTCCCCCTCTGCACGAACACTTTCTCCCACCTTCTCCCCTTGGACCCTGGACTCTTCAGAGCTCCCCGTGATGAAAGGCACTTAGGACCATTCCCTTTCACCCATCATCCATGAAAATATATCTGTCTTGCATTCTATTTCCTTAAATACCACTCCAACTAACCTGATAATAATGGCCTGAAAGTCTTAGCACAAAGGGATGACCAGGACCATAGTTTTCCATTATTTGCAGTTTTGTTTTCCAAAAAGCAAATAGTTTGCTGTTTGATTTCCAGTTTCAGTTACTGGTGTGGAAGCAGATGATCCTCCTGATATCTTGTCAGGAGGTCAGTCGTCACCTACCACTACATCACAGTGCTGGCTCACCTCACTTCAGCTCATCGCATATGCATTTTATCATCTCACATCATCACAAAAAGGGTGAGTACAGTGCAATATTTTGAGAGTGAGACTGCATTCTATAACTTTTATTATGGTATATCATTACCATTGTTCTTCTATTACAATTGTTGTTAATCTCTTCTATGCCTAATTTAGAAATTATACTTTATCATAGGTATGTATACGTAGGAAAAAAATAGTATATATAGGGTTCGGTACTACCCACGGTTTCAGGCATCCACTGGGGGGGGGGTGGTGGTATGTGTCTTGGAACGTACCCCCCATGGATCAGAGCGACTCCTGCAGCATGCCATGTTCTGCTCTTGGGCACTCAGAGCAGAAAGACTTTCAGCAGGGTGCCCTGCATGTCACATCATACTGGCATTATCAAGAACAAAAATTCAGATTTTGCCGAACAGATTCTCACTTTAGAAACCACCAAAGGATCTACACCAAGAAGAAGGAAACTGAATCACAAGGAAGAACCGAGGTGCAAGAAGGAACGGTAAGCAAATAAATCTATAAATACATAGGTCATATTAAACAGTTTAAACACTAATAGTGACTAATCCAGGGAGTATAAAACAAGGATAAAAATATCAGACAAAAACATTAAAAAAGAAAGGGTGCTTTCAGTTTAAAGTATGATAAAGTTCTTACATTATTCAAGAGGTGTACAGAGATCATGATTAATTTTACTAAGACAAATATACACTGTTAAAATGGTAAGGATAACTACTAAAAGAAAGAAAGAAGAAAATTAAATGATAATTTTCAAACCAGTGGAAAAGGAAAGCTAGCACTTACCTAGAACAAAACTGAATAAGAAATATTCTTTGAAATGTAAGTATTTGCAAAAGGGGGAAATATGAAAATATGAAAACCAAAAGCTCACGCCTTAAAATTATAGAATCCTACACTCTTACTAGTACACCAGACTGAAAACATCAGGAATCCACACCGCTACAGCAGACCTTCAAGAAATCTGTGATGCCTGAAGTTGGCCATGACCGCCTTTAAGGCTCAGCCTGCCCACTTACTTCTGTTTACTTTCTATGCCAGGACTTCATCAGTCACCTTCCCTTTATCTCCCAAAACCTGTTCCTACTAAGCGAATCTGATCACTTATTTTTATCTTAACATGAATTAAAGTCTGAGTTACCAGAGGTGCTTTGATGTAAGCCTTAATCCTGAATCTTTATGAAGTATTTTTTTCCCTACTAGCAAATAGATTTTAGCCACCAGTGCATAGCAACGGAGAAATGTGGGGAGGAACAAGGAGGTCTTCCTTTGCTACTTAAGTACCTCATCCCAAATACAGCCTCCTACTTGAACTGTTGCGTATGACCTTGAATTAACAGATAGATCTAACAGGCTTTTATGCACTCTCTTAGTTTCCAAAAGTCATTTGAAGAACATGAGCAAATATTTTCCATATCCACCTAAATAAAAAACTTGAGATTTTCTGTGAAATCCACAGATATGCTTTATTTGACATTATAAATGTATCTGATAATTATGCTAGGTACGGACAAGAATATGAAAAGCAACACATGAATATCTTTTCTCTACTATTTTTAAGTATGTCCTATTCTCCTCTGATCTGGTCCCCCTTGAAGAAAATGCTATAGTACAAACAAAATGAAAGTAAAGTAGTTCAATGATCTATCAGGAATTTTTTCTCTCTTGGGAAGGAAAATTTATTTTTTATAAATAAATATAACCCCCCATTTTTTTCCTTCTCAAGGCCCTGACACCATTTTAAGAATGAATGATTTCTGACTTACATCAAAAGACAAACTACTGACACATTTGGATCAAGTATATGTGTGTTTTTAGAGCACATATCACTTGAAAACCTGCCATGCTATATTTAGTTAGAAGTAAATATATCAAGTGAAACATATGCATATGGAAAATGTGCTGTTGTTGTGAAAGCCACAGCTCCTTGTTAACACAAGTCCGACACAATGAGAAAGCACATTCAGAACTGGGAAGTGCAAAGGAGGGACACGAGCATGTTTTAACTGCTGTGATAATTTGCCATGAAAGGATGTTAAGGCCATAGCTCCTTGCTGCAGCATGCCATGTGCTGCTGAATTAAATTATTGCCATACAGTCTGCTCGCGAAGGAATGTGTAAACAGGCCATATATCCTTGCATCAGGTCCACAGAATGTTGCACAACACAGAATGCCTCTCGATGTGTCATTTCCTTCTTGGCCATCTTCCCAGCTCCTGACAGTCAGTCAACAAAAAAAAAGTACTGAAAGAGATTTAAAACTGCTCTCCTCAAGAGCACATTCCACCAACCACCAGACATAACCTCCACCAGCGCTTAGGACTCACTACCTGCCCCTCACCGACCCCCACCGCTTCATCCTCGCTGAAGAAAGGGAAAAAAGAACATTTTTTCTAACCTTTGTTATTCTCTTAAGTCAAAGATTTTCAACAATGTTTTATATATACTAGTGACGAAATAATTAATATTTATGACAGTCTAATGGCTGCTAGTTATTTGCTGACTTATAAATATCAAAACATGGCATTTACACATAGCTTCCATTCCTTGGGCTCTTCAGAGACCGTGAGAACTAGGGGAAAGTCTCTAAGTCAAGAAGTTAAGGGCTTTTCTAATTCTTTGCGCTAAGGACTCAAATTCAGGCCTATGGCATCAGGAGTATGGTACAAGGCCTATCAAGGTTTTCTCAAATTGTCCTTATAGACAGCAAAAATGCAAACGAAGGAATTGTGTCCAGAGGTGTCAAATAACATTTAAAAAATCTTCTATCCCTTTATCCAACACACTTTATATGTCTCCCACCTTCTTTCACATGTAACCAACCTCTAAATAAGCATCCACTGTTGATAAATAAGCAAAGGTCTGGGCAGCCACCATGAAATGCCTATTCCTTCACCCACCGGGGATGAAGAGTAATAGAGGATAAAAGCGAGCTGCCCCGACATCATCTGGAATGAGGAAGAGAAAATACCAAGCCCTTCGTTCTCTCCACCCTTTACCTCACTGGAAAACTGTCTCAGAACTAACTGGCTGGAAGAGCATGAGAGAAAAATGCGATGATACCATACACAGACCACCCTGCTTTGTTTAACACTTGTTACCTTAATGTTTATAAGATAAAACTTCTACAATGGGAAGTGCCTAGAGAATATGGAATAATAAAATGTTCTCTGAAGAATTGTAAATTTGTTGATGAATAGGGCACAGGTGACAATGAGCTCGCAGAAAAAGAAAACAGTTTGTCTGCAGGACCTAAGCCTAACAAGCTGAGTGGGACAGGGTGCTGAGGCAGTGCCGGATACACAAACCTTATCCTGTACTTCCAGATAACCACTCTCTCTCACCTACGTGCCAACCCCGACGGAAGTCACAGAGCCAAGCAGAGTAGTGTTGCAGCCACATACTCTATGCCTGCAGAAAAGGAGTTAGATCACCGGGAAAGAAAAGGCCAAGCTTCCTTCTCACACCAGGTGAGGACAATGGTGTCCATCAGTAAGTATACCAACAATGGCTTTGCTATGTCCTCAAAAGTGTGATTTACTTTCCTGAAGCACAACGCACAAAAGCTCTTAGAAACCCAATCACACGAGTTAGGTATCAAACCGAGTACAAAACCTCCCTCCAGGCTTGGCCACCTAAGATTCATAACATGCTTCTGCTACAGACTTGCCACATTGCCAAGCAAGGCTAACAACTACTGTATGTTCAAACACCTAATGTTCTCCTATCATAGGAGTATGGCTCTGGTTCATCTTGATAGTGACCTGCTACTACCAAGCACCACAAGGTAATGCTCACCCTTAATACATCTGGTAATTACCATATTTGCTCAATTTGGAATGAAGCCACTAAAACTGAAACTCGGAATCACCTTGGAGAACTTTAAATATCCCCCAGATTAAAAAGTCGAGAGATCTTTCAGAAGATGGTACCCCCAAAAAGTTATTTCTCCTGTTGCAACAATGACATTTACCATCTAAGCACTTTTGGAAGTTGATGAAATTGGTGGTTCAATGAACCACGGCCCCATCTTTCACATCTTTGTGGGGTTTCCTCCCCTGGAATCTAGGCTGCACCCACATCTTGCTTCAATGAGCAAAACATGAAGGAAGTAACTCCATGCCAATTCTGAGCTTTAAGAAGCATTAAGAAGGCCTGAAAGCTCCCACTTGTGTGCCTTAGGGGCCCCTGAGCTGTCAGGTAAGAAGTCAGACTCTGCTGAAGAAACTTCATGGAGAGATCACATGGAGAGGCCATGCTCATAGAGTGAGGCTCTAGGACTCCATGGAGAGAAAGAAACCATCCTTCCACCCATCCTGCTATGGCACCACACACACGAATGAAGCCATCATGGATGTTCCAGCACCAGCCACCATTTTATGGCTGCCACATGAAAGAACCCAAGCCAGACCACAGAAACCCTCCAGATGAAGCCCAGTCAACCCACGGAACCATGCAAAATATTGTTTCTCACTGTTTCAAGTATTAAGCATGTAACTTTTAAATACTCTTACTGTTTTAAGCAGTTTGGGATAGCCTGTCATTTAATAATAGATAACTGAAAAAGCAGCAAGAGAATTAAAAGGATTCTGACCACATAAGGTGATTTACTTTTTCCATCCCCTGTCCAGACAATAATACCTTTTCCATCAGTCCACGTCCCTAAGTCAGAAGCACTGCTACAGAACATGACATTGCTAATCAAGTTCGTTCTCACCTTCCAGTGGAAATTCATTAAATTTGGAACCAAATGCATAAAAGGAACAAAGGATCCTAATAGAAACTGATGCTTAAAAGGGTCCCAGGCACCCAAATGCATTACTGCTCCTACTGCACTGACTTCTCCTGCTGGCGAACATACGGCAGTTGATCCTCTGATGCAACTTGCCAACAGAAGGTCAAAACGCCTTGCCTAAACATAAGACTTACAAATTTGGGATTGTAAGTATGATGTCATGTCTTAAAATGATAAGCTGGCAAAGAAAATAAATGGCATTTTGTAAAGATGTGCACCGTTTTCATGTTTATGCTACTTAAGATGAAGGTTCTAATAAGTCATCGGCTATGTTCCTTTAAAGGGAAGTTTTATAACTGAGATGAATCACAACTGCAAAAGATCAAAGTTAAAAAACATCAATGATGCCATGGGGTACTTTTTAATCTTGTAATGAGTGATGATCATGTGCTTTTATGAAGTTAGTCCAACTGCCAACGCCAGATGTGTATATTAAGAAAAGAAGTTGTTTGTGATGTGACAGCACCGGTTCAGCTGCCAGAGACAGAAAACATAGAAGAATGAAACCTTTCTGATTTCTGAGTGAAATGCAAGTCTTGGCAGATGTGTTGATAAGCAGGGCCTCAGAGGGGGCACTCGTGGCATAGCATCCCCTCTTGGACTTTGCTGCAAAAAATTGTGTTTATCATCAGTTTTGCACAGCTGTCCCCAGGCAGCATGAATACCTGCTCAAGCATAGTTTATAACATGAATCAATGTCATTTACTAATGAGCAGAAATTAGTACAGCCATCTGCAAGAAAAAAAAGTAACACTAGAGAACATAATCTAGATACTATCTATTTCCTGGAAGCACACTACAAGCAAAACTCTACAGCAAACTTCTGACACTGAAGGAAATTGATGTACAATAGCAAACACGTAATGCACATTTACTATATTAAAGTCACTGTGCCATGCATTTAACATACATTATATCATTTAACATCTTTGCAGCAACTAATGAGGAAGATGCTATTATTATTATTCCCACTTTAACAGATAAGGAAACTGAGGCAACGATAAGTTAGGTGATGTGCCAACCACCACACAACTAGTAAATGGTGGAGCTGGGATTTCAATCCAAAGCCCACATGCTTAATCACCACACTATGCTGAATAAAGACTCAACCAGTTAAACCCAGAACTTGTCTTAAGTCAAACAGCTGACCGACTTGAAGTAGCCTTTTCAGTATATCTTGAAAGGAAGACCTGATCTTTAGAGGAAGACATGAAAGTCCACTAACAGGAATCAAGAGTACAAAATCCTCAACTCCTTCAAACCGTTACAATAAACAGACATATACTTTCTATGACAATTACTACCTAAAGAATTATAACTTTGTGCGAGCGGAACCTAAGACAATTGCATTGTCTTTTTTTGTCCCTTCAGGAAAGCCTTTTTATGAAGCTCTTCTCTGTTAACAGTTGACAAAATAAGCCACTTCGAGATCTGGAGCAAGAGTTGGCAAACTACAACTTGCATGCCAAATATGACCCACCACCTGTTCTTGTGAATAAAGTTTTACTGAAACATAGCCACATTCATTTATGTACTGGCTAAAACTCCTTTTGAGTTACAATGGCACAGTTGAGTGTTTGCAACAGATGTGGCCCACAGAGCTGGAATTATTTACTATCTGGCACTTCATAGAAAAAGTCTGCCAACCCATGTTCTAAAGGATTCTCCAATTAACATTACGTACACTCCAAACAGTCAAAATCCTATTATAAACAAAGCTAAAGAAAATTGAAAATCCTGGGCATTTTCCACATATGGGAGTTTTAAAACTAAAGAACAATGTTGAGAAGAGTCCTATGCTACAAACATTCAATGCCCAGGATGACCAAGAGCAGAGCAGAAGAAAAATTCCAGTATAGAGTTCAGGTTGTAGGGTGACTGACACCACTCTTAAATCTAGACACTGAGTTTGGCAAGTCACCTCATGATGTCAAAGAAATGACATCACATTTTCAGACAGCTTTAGCTCATGAGAAATGTTAGGTGGGTCCAGGGCAGGAGTCTATCATTCAGGATCTGGATTGTTAACCACTCCTACCCTCAGCACCCTCACCAGCAACCAAGACTGAACTCAGGTCACATATATACCATCTGCCACATCTACCCTAAAGCTCATTGTTTTCAGAGCACTTTACAGTGCACTGAGCTTATCAACTAATTACTTCTGACAACGACCTCTTGGGAATGAGGTAATGCTATATCCTCACTTGAAAGAGCAATGACTATTTCCAAAGCTATCCTCCCTCCACCTTTTATCACACCTTCCAGAATGGGGCAGCACCCACCCTTCCCTGTTTCCTCTCCCAACCATCAACGTTTGAGCTTCAGCTTAAGTATATGGACACAGACACACAGACATACACATACAATAATGGTTTTTTGAAGAACTGAGAAAAGCAGCTGAGATAAGCAGGAAACATCTTTGAAAGATAAGTTTCAGTAGTGCTAAATATTAAAAGACTACTATCCTGCTTTACACATTATTAAAATGGATGCCTCTGCCTTTTCAGGAACTTGAGGGATAATTAGGTAAAATGTTAGAAGATGTCTTCCATCTAAGGCATCAACCCCAGTTTATAGAGGTCCAGAAAAGTCAAGCAAAGCCCCAAACCAGGCAAGACAGCCCTGCTCTGTTATATTCACTTGCACTGCATAACCACTGGCCTTTATGACCAAAGACAGGGCAACCAAAGACATGTGTATGGCAATCGCCTTACATTTTCAAACTGACCCAACACTGTGAACCTAGAGGAACGCCATACGCATGAAAAGAGGAGAAAAGAAAAACCTCAAAGACTGGCTTTTGAGGCAGGAAACCTCCCCAGTTCAGGCATGCAGTCAGCCTTTGTGAAAAGACAGCCACAAGAGGACGGAAGGCACCATATGTTCCCACTACTAAAACACTTGCTACTTGGGTAGAGGCAAACCTTTACCAGCCCTTCTCTCTCAGTTTTAGAGAAAGAAAAGATATGCCACTGTCACTGTCTAGGCAGGTATGTCGTTCTATAACAAGTATTTCTGCCAGATGGACCTCCACCACAAACCAAATTAAACTCTCTAATCACAATGGCTAGGAGGCCAATCTTATTCACTCATCAAAGGCAGAATTTCCATTGGCACACAATTTTTAATGCTGTATATATCAAATAACCTGTAATCTCTCAATACATTAAAATACTGCTATGATGAGTTTGTTCAGATCAGTTCTGGAGGGGAAAGCAAACCTGTCTCAATTTAGATTTAGGAGGAAAATGCGTATTAGCCCAAATGGATTATGTGCACTACCTTAAATTGATGCTGGTTAAACCTTCTGGATGTCTGGACAAATAAAACAAGGTGTATTTAAACCTAGTTTGACTCTGTTAAGAGAAACAATCTGTAACAATTACTAGAACATGACCAAACAACAGAGCTGTAACAATCAAGCAAGTTATCATTTGCAAATACATTCTTTTTAATTAAGCAGTTTGCTCTTTATAAAGGGAATTGAGTGGGCGGGCAAGTTAAAAAGTTAAAACGCATTCTTAAACCATGGGAAACATACGCAAATGCTTTTTGACTAAACTCAAAATTTTTCAGTTTGTTGTTTTCTTCCTCAGCTCTCCTGGGTCTATTCTGCCCTGTTTATTGTGTAGTGGGCGAGCAGAATTTCTTAGCAAATAGCTACAGTAACTGAATAATTATTCACTGCTTTCCCAAAGTTATACAGGCCTTAGCAATTTTGTGGCAAAAATTAAAATGTAACTTGGTTTTCTAGTACGAATTTCTACTAATTGTCCCTTGTAAAAACACATGCAGAAGTAAACTTTGCAAAGAAACTTTCCTTTAAAGTAGAACTAAGTTATTTGGGATAAACTGCTAATAGGATCTCCACAAACTCTACTCCTATTTCCAATAGGAAGGCAAGTACTTACTTCTGGGTTCCCGAGGTCCATCCACTGTAACTTTAATAGCTCTGTGATAGGTGGCTACTTGGGGAGGATTTGTGAAGACAGTTATGGTCAAGGTGAAACTCTTGCCTGCAGGTGTAAAAGGGGAAAATCCATAGTGAATATAAAAAGGTAGCATTTGATGATGACATAGGAGCACAGATGTCCAAATTGCATTTAAGCATCTCTGAGGAGGTAATTAAACAAAGAAGAAGAGTCAGGGCTCCCTATTCTAAATGAGAAACCCTCTGATGGCCATTTTAGGAAGTCACTAAACTCAGTGAGTGGGAAGATCTTCATTGCAGTACTGTAGAAGAGACTCCAACTCTCTAACTCAATAGCAACAGTTGTAATGAAAACAAAAGCTCTGGTCCACTTGAGGAGGGTTCTCTTCCTTTCAGTTTTCTCCAACATCAGGAACACATCCAAGCACAGACAATTTTAGAAGTCTTTATTTAGGATTAGGTCATGACCCCATGAGAGAACAATAGTAAATCACTGTTGATTATATTATTTACTTCACATGGCTTCAGCATTTCATTTTCTTAACTGCACTGCAATAAGATGAAAGAGGAAGGTTCTTATGGGAATCATTTTAACAGGAGCCAGTGTCTCCTGTCCTGGCCTTAATGTGCCTGTGGTATGATGATTTCATCATTACTGGAACAAAGTTTTTCTCCTCCCTGCCTTTTCTAACATATATCCTTGCTGTTAAATCTTAAAGTAACTCCCTGGCAGTGACTTATTTTTTGTTAAATGTATATAATATTTCCCAGTGTAAGTATGAATTTTCGCTTTTAGCAGAGGTGTACTTCATCAAAATACTACATCTGATGTTTTAAATTAATGAGATAAAGGTGATGAATAGAAGGGAGAAAAAGAGAAAAGTTTGGTAGCAGATTTGGATGTTTGCTTTCTCCAGAAGATACCAGACTGTTACACAGACTCACTGACAATTGTAATCAGTTAGATTTGCAACGGTTAGTCATGTCAGATAGTCAAAACTGCAAACTGTTACAAGACAGGAAAAGGTGGGCGTGAAACAGTGACTCAATAAAACATTCAGCAATCTCAGGCCAGAGTATTCATTTAGCCTGCTCCTGTAACAGACCTTTGAGAAGCTCATTTTCTTTTGTTTTATTTTTTTGGTCAGAGACTATTTTTCCCTTTCCTGCAAGCTGAGGGTATTAAATCAAAACACAAATCTTAAACAATATATAGCAATGCAAAGTTTAATGCAATCTTTTCAAAGCTTAATATGGAACAGGTTACATACAAGGCTTAATGTAGAACAGGTCTTTGGCTGTCAAATCTAGTGAATGGGTTTTCTTTTCAACCCAGACCATGTAAGTTCCTAAAATATGTTTAAGACACACATCATTTGTCACTCAGTATATAGTTTTAAGTCTCTTTAGCTATACTTTTGAATGGAGAAAAGAAAAAAGAAAGAGGAAGAAAAGATAGGAAAGGAGGCAGCGAGAAGACAGAAAAAGGTGAATATTGATTAGAAACCTATTAAGTGCCAGCCACGTCAGACACATTATCTCATTTAATCCTTTCCAGTCAGGTTTATTACCCCTACTGACAAATGAAGAAAGTGAAAACCAGGAGGCTTAGTAATTTAATCACACAACTAATAAGTGGAAAAAATCGGGATCTCAACCCAGGTCTTATAGACCCTAAAATAAATTCCCTTTTTAACTCTGTCAGAGAAATTTTTTTTAAATTAATAGGTAATTTATTTCTACATGTGTCCCAATCAGCTCTGTAAGACCAAGAAACAGTAAACATAATTCTACTAGCATAGTATCTTAGCCAGGATGATGAAAGCATCTATTCTTAAAGTGTCATTGATAAATCATACTCCATCCATTACATATTGAATGTTGCATGGATTTAAGTAATTTAATTGTCTCATTAGGAAACACAGGATTTGTTATAAACATTAAGACTAACCAGAAGAGCAGGCAGCCAAGAGTCTAAACTAGTTACAGAAAACTGAAAGTCTACAGAAATGGAGACTATCAGGTTGAATAGGAAGCCACTAGATCCAGATCATGACCTCAAAACAATGGAAAAATCAGGGGAAATGAACAGACTGAATCCCTAGATTGAAGTTAATTTGCATTGAACTATAAAAAGATGCCATTTTGGGTTGGATCAACGGTCTGTGAGCCAGGACTGCATTTCTAACAGTAGCTCCAAGGGCAGCACTTGGAAGGCAGTTGTCATCCATGGCACTAATCTTAATAAATCAAAGATGTACATATCTCAATTATCCTTAATGACTCCAAAAAACCTGTAGAGACACTGTCCATGAATTTATCTAAACTGGTTTTGAGAATATTTCTATTTTTACAACTTACTTAGGATATTAAAAGTCATTGATGCATCTTCCAAATTCATAGGAACACCTCCTGTAGGAACAGAAGGTGAATACAAAATTCACCCTCTAAATATAAAGCATGTAAATGTTCAAAGCGGAACCAAATTTCTATAAAGACTTCTTTTAAAAAGAGGTGGGTTTGGGGAGAAGAAGCAAGTATTTAAGTATGACTATGGTCTTCTAAAATCAAATACTAAGGATCAAGATGTACTTCAACAATTAAAACAAATCTCAAGGAGGTTCCTGCCACTTCTTATTGCCTCTTCAGAATGAACATGAGCACAGTGTCTGAGAAACTTCCAGAAACTACCACCCAGCTAGGTCTCTGGTTTCTTCATTTCATAAATAATAATACATTTCCTAAGTCAAATGTTTTTGTGAGTATTCATGGTTACATTTTAAAAAATCTTTTTTTAATCCCATTGTTTATCACTTTCCATAAGTGATAAAAATGCAGACTTCTACTTTATAATGCAGGCTCTTACTTAGGGAGCTGGTACTCATTAGACAACTAATTGTATCATCCTTGGCTTCATCTAGGAACTAGTTCTTCAATGTCATATATTTTCTGAGATAAACATAGGAACTGTCATTGGAAGATAATTCCAACCTAGCTTGAGGGGCTGTTAGGAATAGTCAGGAGGGGTAAGACTATAAGTAGGGACTGTATCCTAAATTGACAAAGTACCATGCTTGGTACACTGTATGTGCTTAAAATGCTTGTAAATTAAAAGCAGCATGCTTGATGTCAAAAGCAAGAAAAGTGCACCAAGAAAATTTAAGAACCAAATACTTCTGTTTATATAGCAAACACCTACTTCTATTTAAAATATAAAGGAGAAAAGGAAAAGACAATTTAAAAACAAGCCACTCCTAACTTAATGTAAGTTTCATTGATGCTCAACTTTTATTCCAAAGTACTTCCAAAGGTTGCGGTCATCAGATAACCCGTAATGCCAAAGTAACTAGTGCTGTGACTCCTTTGTGAACCTAAAACTGATTTCCAGCTTCTGAGAGTTTATATTTCTACCAGTGAAAAGAAAACGTGTAACATTTGAGCAACTTGGTGATTTTTATTTTTTAATACTACTAGATTGAAAATAGAGAATTTAAATAGCTAGGAAAAAATTCAATAGTAGCAGCATGTTGATCGAGACAGTAACTTCAGAGAAATGTACAAGTGTAAAAATCAAAGAGGAAGCTGGAAAGTCTGTTAGAAAGCAGGTCAGGTACACAAGCAGGTTAAAGGATTTCCTGCCACTAAAAAACTGCCCCATTTTTTTTAAAGTGGTATCTCTTACTGTTGTCTGTCCTCTTCATTTCAGCTTGATACTACTGTTTCCTTTCATACAATATTAATGTAGTGATATAAAAATCTATTATTAGTGATAAATCAATTTTTCTTTCTTTCTCTCTCCACCCACACCCCCGTCCCCAATCTAAGTCTTGAAGACAAGTCTGGACCAATTTCTCCATCCTGCCTCTGGCAGCAGACTGTAGCATTTCAGATCCTCCACCAAGTCCCGGCTGCTTCAAAGGAAAAATCCTACTTTCTTCAGTTAAGATCATAAGAAATATAGGGGGAGGGGGTCAGCTCTGTTTGGACATAATTACACTTCATCAAAAGAAGCTTTCTTCATCTTCCATGCGTGAAAAGTCTGCAAGCAGTTAAGTCTGTCTTTTTTTTTTTAAATATAAAAATTGCTATTTGGGAAACCAGCCAAAACTCAGAAAGCCAATATAGTAAAACAGTGCACACCCTTTGTTTCTCTTTGAAGTTTCTTAAATAAATATGTTGAGGGTTTACAAAGTACACTATCACTCTGCCATAGTCTCTACTCAGATTGATCAGAGAAAAGTCATGCAGCATCTATATAATACAAAAGCAAGGTAAATGAAAACACTAGCTTGGATGTGTAAAGTAAAAGTACAGCACCCAATCTTTTCAATGCTAAAACTCATTACTCTAGTTAAAAACAAAGAAATATTACATAAGAAGAGAGAAGCAATTTGGAGCATACAGGTAAATCATCATGCTCAAATTTTTCTTGATCATTACTAGAAAAAAAGAGAAACTTTAATTGTACTATGGACTGCACCAGTAACTGAGAAAAAAAAGAGAATGAATATACACCTAATCAGTCAATAACGATAGGATGTGTCATTTTTCTTTTAATGAAAGTAAACTAAACTTGATGCAGAGATAACCCCTTTAGTTTTGATTCTACCAGAGGCTCTGAGCCTCATTTTATCTTAAACAACCTTTCAGTGACAGTATCTCATTAGCATGCATCATTTTTTTTTTAGTTAAAAAGTACAAGTTCTTGGCCCTATTCCTAGAAAGTAAACTAAAACTACTTGTTGGAAACAGCCTTGCTTGAATATCCCTTATCAAGTTTTTACAATGGTAATTTGACATCTGATCCAAACTAAAGAGCAATTATTAGACATAGTTTAAAAATTGATGCTTCTCATTTCCTAATTCAAACCTGGATTGAAAATAATTCCACAGGTCTTTATAACTCATTTCACCTCAGTCCTAAAGTGTTCTATTTTCTCTCTCTTCTTATGGAAATAAATATTAGATTCAATAAATAAATAAATTAACATAGCATGTCTAATGAATGACTATTAAAAGTCTCCACAGAACAAGTAAATAAAAGCCAAAATACTATTTCCATAGGTACTTTTTAAAAAAAATTAGCCCCATTTATGAGACAGCTATAAAACCCTAAAAGGGACTATTTTCTATTTTATAATCTTTTTAAGGATCCCTAATATTTGAATATGGATTCAGATGGTGGAAACCCTTAAATAATGTGGAAATATTTAGAGTCCCGATCATATCTAGCTAGCAACTCTACACAGTCATTCTAACATAAGTAACACATTATTCACTTATTTAAATGAAAAGCTTTCTACAAAAAAACTATGATTTTTAGATAGATTCTTATTCAAAGAGTAAATTAAATCATATAGAGGTAACATATGTGATAAGCAAAGAGCATTATGCTAGTTGTCCTTGCTATGACTTAGAGCAAAATTGATATTATCAGGAAATTGATCCAATGCATTCCTTTTATTTCCCCCTTGCCACTCAGTTTACTCAGTTATTTGGCTCCTCATAATTCAAAACTTGAACCTCCAACTGTTCTTCTCTCAACCTTTTATGCTCACACCCCGTGATATTAGGAACCAGTCTTTCTCAAAACATTGTTTGAATTTTCAGTATCATAAAACAAATGAAAAGGCCTGAGTGCTCAGAAAAACACTCAACTTCATCTGGACATATTTAAATAAACCTTCAGTAATTCTATTCAGT
>JAVSCE010003649.1:0-145235 GCA_032199065.1 Smutsia gigantea | reverse complement strand
CAGTTTTTAAAAATCACAATTTCTTGAGGCATATTAGGAAAGATACTTTTTTCTCTAATGGAAATAAAAGCAGTTGATGAAATGTCATAATCCCTATAACAAGGCTGTTGAATAGGCTTCAGCAAACCTTACCAAAGATGAGTGCCAGAGGGTTAAACTCTAAGTTTCTGAACCCTTCTGACCAGACGAGCATCTAATAAAGGAAAAGCTGCCATGGGGTGTGTGGTCAGTTCCTATGGTGGTGATGCGTTAGTGCCGGCAGGGGCAGGACTGGTAGGTCACCTCCGGCTGAACTCCATCCTGCTCCTGTCTGGCTCTTCGCATGACCTAGACGCTTGGCTCCTTTAACATAAATCCAAAAGCGAACCCTGTAGATGGGGTGGCCCCAAAAGCTGCAAGAGCACTGAGTGTATTGAACTGAATCAAGAATAGTCCACCTGAATTGACTACTGTATTTGTTTTCATGACTTTATCTTTTGAAAGTCATCAATAACAATATTATTATTGTTTTTGCTAACTTTATTTTAGGAGAATTTAATTTTTTTTCATATGGGAATACTTTGACACTTCATAACAAAGTAAGAGACTATGGAGATTTTATGTTTAGTGATAATTTAGCTACTATTATCCAAGTGAATTTTAACTCAGAAGAGTGGAAAGAAATCCAGACATAGTAACAAAGCCTCTGCAATTAATATTGGAAAATCACAGAGAAGGAAACTATTATCATAAACCTGGAAAATAGGAAACTGTCACCTAGATCTCCAGAATGGGAAAACGGGGAAACTACTCCCAATAAGCCTGATGTTAGGCCTCACCAAATTTCTAGAACAAATTAATATTGCACGTATAGAATGTGTGCCCTCTGGGTCTCAGGCACTTTTCTAGTAATTTCTAGGAGCCAGATGAATTTGCTAAGTAATCTGAAATGTCTTCTTTTAAGTCATAAGGATCATCATATTCAAGGTCATTCTGCTCTGATTAGTTATGTAGCACTGCTGTTACACAGCTTCTATGTTCCATAGGAAAAGAGTAGAGTGCCCTTAAATGAAATTGGGAAAGGATTGAAGTTTTCATTCTACATAAAACCTTTCTGCGTTTTGGTATCTTTATCTACAAAGCATGGACAATAATAATCTCTGATTTACCTTCTGATGTGAAGTAGAATTGCTATTAAAATATTAGACATGTAATAAGGCAATCTTACCATAAACAAGAAGGAAAAGAGGTGGAGGGTGCATGAGGTGAAAAAGGATAAGGATAACCAGGAAATACATGTGCAACATTAAAACAGTTTGAAGGCAGAAAAAGACCTTAGCGGAGGAACCCTGTCATTTTAAAAACACAAGTGACATGAGGTCCAGGGAAGGTCTGTGCCTTGTTTAAAAGTCTTGCAACAAGTTAATGGTGAGAAGGGAGAAAAACAAAAAGGGAAAGAAAATAAAAAAGGAGGAGTTACAAGCTCAAGGCTCTCACAAGGCTTGACCCGGGAGGCTGCTGTAACTCTCCAGGCTCCGAAATCGCTGCCCTGCCTTTGAGACCCGGCCCAGGGGGCCATCCGTGGTGGAACACGGCCCGCACACATTCGTCTTCCTGGGGGGCTCAGAGAGCAGGCTCAAGCACCCCTCCCGCTCTCCGTGCACACCCCATTTTACCCACACACCTCTCCCTCTCCAGGTCTATGTAAAGAAAAAAAAATCCTTTAGATTTTTTTACTTTAGAGATTTTTCAAATGACTAGGGATCCAAAGAAACACCCATTTCCAAAAATATTTTAATTTATTGTTAAAACACCAAAACTTCTACATATTTGATTTATTTGTAGAGGACTGTGTCTGCTGTAACTTCAGGGTTTTTTTCCTTTTTATAGCAGTGTTGTCAGTAAAACTAATAGTGGGACGGTACAAGTTACATGTGAAGCAGTGTCTTTAAGAACAGAAAACTTTTTGCAAGTCATGTAAAAGGATATAAAAGATTTTCCTATTATGTTGTATCTTATAGAAATGAAGATGATGAAAGAGATATTCTCATGAAATAATTTTAGAAACGGGGGCAGGGGGGAACCTCTCAGCCAAATGGTATATGAGTCTCTAGGGCTGGAACACAGCTGCCCAGAGATTTTTCATTCAAATCATCACTGGAAAGATTTGCACGCAGTTCTCACTATTCATGTAGTCATTTGAAAGTTTACATGTATTTAATTCTAGAATTACTAAAACGATCCCTCATGGTGAAGAAATAAGAGGGAAAGGGTGCAATGATTTCCATAAACTGTTATTTTTGTTGACAAGATAGATCTTCCACCAGCCCAATAAATAGCTAATTAGCACATCATCAATTCCTTGGCCTTAAGACTTTCCCCTGATAACACAGGTCAATGGTTCCACAGATTAGTTCTGAACACAGTCAGGGGCTTTTAAAGTCCCTGCCCAGAAAAGAAAAACGATTTGTGTGAAGCTGTGTTTCAGGAAATGTAACAGAAAGGTATTTACCCTTACAATAATTTACACTAATAAAATAAAAAATTTTTACTTTCTCCTTTACGTTTCCAAAGTCATTGTCTCTCAGAAACCATCAAAGCTGCTTGATGACACCATAGCATAAGAGTCAAGCGCTCACTTTAAGGCTGTGCTCTAGAACTCAAAAAGTGGGCTGTTGAAGTCACGGCTGTGAACAGGGTCGTTAGGCATGTATTGGCTGGAACAGTTACTAGTCAGCTTAGCCTGGTCAGTGAAGCCATCTGTGATGGGCATGTCTGAGAAAAGCAAGCCTCCTGGTTTGTGTAGCTACAGCATAAAGTACAAATCAGGGAATTATGGAAGGATACTGGGGACTTTTTTGGTTTCATTGCACCCGGCATGGGAACCGATAAAGGGTTTTGAACAGGACAGTGATGCGATCAGAGCTGATTTTACAAAGACTATCAGTGGAGATAAAATGAGTAGGAATACGAAGAAACTGAGTGTGGAACACTGAAGCAAGGGTCAGCATGACAGTGTGAAAAGAATTTTCTAGTAAGAGAACTTTATAGGAATTAAAGAAACAAAACGCTTCTAAAAACACCCTGTTCAAATATTAGCTGAATTCCCATGTTGTTAACATATATTTATTTAATGCCTTCTATGCTCAAGGCTAGTGGCCTTTTGAATTTTTATGACCACATACGCGAAGAAATTAATTTCCCCTCAATCCAGTTTCACAAATATATTTAGAAACAAAGGTTTCATAAAACAATAGTTTTCTACTAGAGTAGAAAAATGCATTGTTATTTTTCTACTCTATGTTTTTTCTTAATTCTACTCCAAGCCACTAAATTTATTTATAGTTTGGAAAGGACTTCTTTAGGCACCCTGAGGAAAGCAGTAGGACAGTATAAGAGTTATTCCAATCTTAACAAAATTCTGTTAAGAGAAAGAAAACAGGCACAAACACAAACACAAGACAGGGAAATCATGGAATTTGGGGGAGCTGGAGAGGACTTGAGAAGCTATCTTATCTTAATATTTCATGTAATGAGTGAAAAAATGAAACTCAGAAAGATAAACTTCCTTAACAGCTCACAGCCAGTTAGTGCTGCAGACCCAAGGTAAGCAGAGCCTCTGGGAAGACTCAAGCCCATTCTTAAACATTTTGAAACAGAATAAATAAGTGAAAGCAAGATTATGAAAATGGTGGAGTATTTCCATTTTAAATTAACTTAATTTGGATTAAGCAAACAATGCTTTTTATACACATACCACAAATGCTATTCAAAAGTACTGTTCATGAGATAATATCTAAATACTCGTTTATGCGTATCGGTGGTGTGGGCTGGCAAGAGGACACAGACTTAGATTTGTATGAGCAGTGGCTCATTTCAGTCTTATCAGTGGATCTCTGTGCCGAATTACATCCCTGTGATATGAGTCACAAAAAATACATATTTGGTCATTCATATGACCAAATATATATTTCCCGGGAATATTTGGTCTTCATCCACAGTTCCTGAAAACACTACAGAGTCCTAAAGGTGAAAGGGGTGTTTTGTCATGTTAATGAGAGATTTTTGGACTCCAACCCCAAGAAAAGCTTTCTGCTCTCTGTCTCTGTTGTGCTCTGCACGGTTGGATCTTGCTTCTTGGTCCGAGAGCTTCCATGCTTGTGGAACCAGAACACCTCCACGTGCCACCAAGCCAGGCCCCAAGCTCCAGGAGGATAGAAGCTCCTTTTTTGGGGAACTTGCCCTGTGTCTCTCTTCATCTGGCTGTTAACTTGTATCCTTTATGGTATCCTTTATTAAATTGGTAAACGTTAATTCTTTTCCTGAGTTCTTTGAGCCACTCTAGCAAATTAGTGGAACCTAAGGGGAAGGTGGTGGGAATCTCCCATCTGTAGCCGGTAGGTCAGAAGCACAGGGAACTGCCTGGGGCTTGGAATGGGCATCTGGAGTCGGGGGTGGAGGGCGGCCCTGTAGGACGGAGCCCTTAACCTGGGAATCTGGTGCTGTCTCCTGGCAGACAGAGCATCAGAACTGAGTTGAGTTCTCCAACACCCTGCTGGTGTTCGAGAATTGTTTGGTTTAAGTATGTGTGGGAAGACCCCCTCCCACATATTTACACACATTGGAATTGAGTTCAGGTACCCAAGTGAAGTCATAGTACTATTACTGCTGGGTATAATATTGTTATTGTCATACATACATGTAGGGAAAAAATACACCATTGCATCTGGTGTTGGATGAGTGGGAATCACAGTCCCATTTGGGGATAATATCAAAAGCATAAATTTGAGGTTTGTTAGCCTCTTCAGGAATAAGCACTGGTCAAATGGACCCTCCACCATTATCCCTAACCCCCAGCTCCTTCGAGCAGACATTGGGGTTGTCCTGATTCCCAGTTCTACCCACCATTCTAAGATATGGAAAGCTCCACTGAAGGTTTCTGTGCTCTTCTGAGTCACTCCTGTTCTTGGGTTTTCTGTTCCGCGGGATCATCTAACCACTGAGGTCATGGCTTTGAGCATGACTGCCTAAGAAGCACTGAGCCAGGTGTCAGCTGCCACACCTTGTTGCTTTTTTTGCATAAGTTCTCACCTTGACCGTTTCCCACTTAGAAAAATACTATAAAGCAAACTTTTTAATTGTACCACTTAATGACGTCAAAAGTTTCCATTAAGTAGACCATGCTAAGGTCTTCCATATTAAACACTCTTTATTGTTTTCATTAAGGCATTGCAAAATTAAAGCACATTAAATTAATTTAAGTTATTCTACCCTTTTCTGATAGAGTTTAGAAAAAACTGCCTGTGATGGTCAGCGTCCTTATTTGCCAAGTTTAATAAGAAAGTTGGGTATTTTGTGGGATAACTGCAGCAGAAATATTCTTACATTTGATTATCTGATTTACTTATGCTTATAAAGAATAATTGTAAAAATCATGTGACAATTACATTTTGACATTACAATTTTTGCAGATTATTATATAGCACTAGCTTTTGTATAAAATGTTTTAAAAAAGAGAGTTATATATGTATAGCATAAGCTATTAAATGGTTTATTGTAAATAAGTAATTTATTATGTTTCTTCTTAGGCACTCCATCTGCCAGCTTTTCTATTAGAAATTTACAGAAACTTTTTGCAAAGTATAACAAAACAAGGTTCTTTACAGTTGTTTTTGGCATTTGTGGTTTGAATACAATTGCACTGCATTTTTTAACAACTAAATGAATCCCACATGAAGAGAACTGTGCTTACTCTCTCCCTTCTCTCTTGAAACCCACAGACGACTTGCCGGAAACGCTTTGACATACATACCCAAGGGAGCATTTACTGGCCTTTACAGTCTTAAAGTTCTGTAAGTAAACCAGTGTTCTTTGTTATATTTCTGATTTTAGTATCAAGTGGATGCTAATTAACTTGTAAAGACTGAATCCCTCTACTAAGCCATTGACAGCCTCAGGATAATTCATATAAATTCAAGTCTACCTTCACTGGTACCAAGAACCATACCTGGCTGGATTTATGTGTGAAAAAAATCCATGTCTCCTTTTCTCTCCTTTTGAACATTTAAAAGTGTTTGCCTCTAAATAACCAATTTATTAACTCAAACCTTAAAAAGAGTGTTTCCCATTCCTTTTGTGTTGTAAAGCTTGGTTGAGTTGCTTGAATCATTTTGATCACCAAGTGAAGAAGTCACTAGGATGCTGACATATGAAGATCACAGCTTCAAAAGCCATTGGCAAGATTTGTTTCTGTAGAATGCACCAAAGAAGGATCTGCTAAAAAATACCAAGTTTATGCTGCCCTTGTAAACAGATGTGAAAAAGCCAAGGGCATAGTGGATACACTGAGTAGCTGTTTAATTGAGAAGTGGTAATTCATTGTGATTATGAAGATGGGTTTTCTTATTATTTAATGGCCAACTTCCCGACTTGCTTATCAAAAAAACCTCACTATTGAATACCTCCTTCTGCTAGCATCCAGTGCTCCATTGCTTAATTTTCTTATAGTTTATTCTGTGTAGGGAAAAAAGGAACCTAGGACAGAAAAAAGTAATACAAGTTGAAAGTCTCCCAGGAAAATTTTATCTCAGAGAAAATACCCTGATTTTATTTCCTTCCTTTGAGATAAAAGTTATGGACTCTAAAAAGCCATTTGATATATTTCTGCCTGATGGAAATTTCATTTCATTGACCTGATGGGTACATAGGGTATTTAAAAAGCAGTTTTATTTAAATTTAATGTTTTGTTACAAGTTAAATTCAACAGCAGAGCCATTGTTTGGTCTGCTTAGGGAATAGGGTTTGGTCCTTGCCCCCTTGAATTCTGTTTACCATTAGGCATAAATATTTTTAAATTGTCATATTGCAAATCCTAATGTTAATTTACTGTTTGGTAAAATTCTGAGCTGTAGAAAAGTCTAATACACCTGTATCTCCATGAACCTAATATTTGGAATTTTTCAAATTGCATCACATAAATCAAGTTTAGATAAGACAATTAAGATGATGTTTTTCCTATGTCACACTATGTACCACAAAAGTGTTTTGGACACTTTTTAAATAAATTATACTGGAATCAATTATTTTAATTTGTTTAACAAAATGTATATTGTATATACTGAACTAGTGTGTTGGAGGGCTATGTGGGTGTGCCATTAAAAGTGGCATTGAACAAATCATTTCTGGAAATACAACAATCAGTAATTATGGTCTATGCTTATAATCTAGTGGTAGGTTGTGGGATCAAGGTCGTGGGGTCAAGACAGACAGACAAATCACCTCTGATTCTTCTGGAAAGTGTATCCAGAGATTTGTGCAGGGCACTGTGGAACTACAGAAGTTGGGAAGCATTTAGTCCAGTCTGATGGTTCAGATTCGGCTTCCTAGGGGAGGTGTTTTTCCAAAGAGTTGACCTACGAGCTGAACCTAGAAACACAACTAGGAACTACCCATTCACACAGTAGCCGACTGAGGGGACAGTATGACAGAGACACAGAGGCAGGACTACCTGGGGTCAGCAGGCAGCCTTAAGCAGATGGGCACTCAAGCACTCAGGAAAGGGAGAAGACCCTGGAGAGACAGAAAGGGTCCTGTACGTCATGTCAATCATTATTACGTTCTAGACCCAGCGAGGAGCCGAGTAGGCGAGGGAACAGCATTTTCAGCCTTTGCAGGTCAGCTAGATCACTGTTAAGGCGAAGAGGATTCAACAGGAGTCAGACCCCTACCGGGAACTGTGTTCACTGTTCCCTTTACTTTGTTGACTCAAGGAGTACTATTCAAGGAGTAAATACAAACATCAGATATCTGGGAAGTATTTTCATGGTAGAGCAGTGGTTCTCCACCATGGCCATTCTGCCTGGCCCAGAGCGCTCCGGAAAGCTGTGGGAGCATCTTTGGTTTTTCTGATGACTGGCATGTACGTAGTGAACTGTCCTGGGCTGGGATGTGCTGCCCAGCCCGGCATAGTTCTCCCGCATCCCGCTCGACTTCTGACTGTCCCTTCATACCCGATGTGAATCTATAACTCTTGCATGCATAAGTAAATGAAAGGTTTTATGGGAAGTTCCATGTAAGGCTAACAGTTTATATAGGAAAAGTTAAATGGAATAAATGTATTCCCTCAAATATCATTGAATAAATAACTCATTCGTGCATCCTGTCTATTCCAGGTATTCTATGAGTTCTAACCAAGTAAGTAGCTGAAAATGGCATTAGGTCAATAGGAGAATTACTGCAAAACAAATTAAAGGTATATAACTGTGGAGATGTAAAAATTCTCCTTAAAACTAACTGTCATTAAATTAGAAGAGAAACATGGAATGCTGGGCTCTCACTGAATTTTATTAAGAAAGGTTGCTTTATAAATATTTTGCATTACAGCCTTTTAAATTTTTCGGAGCACACTCATACAAAATCTATGTAGTGATGATTACATACTGATTTATTCATTTGGGGGGTGACCTGGTGCTTTTTTAATCTTACTCTTACACTTTCCAGAAGAGTCAGCCCTCCAGCATCTATCTGTAAGGCAGTATCGCTGTAACATTTCCTTTTCCAAGTCAGCCTCAGTTCCCCATGGCCTGTGGTAGGATATGCTCTCCAGGGCCTCTTGCAATACTGGAGACTCCAAGAAGGAACTAGTGGTTACCAAATGGGACGGGTGTGGGAGGGCGGGTGGGGAGGGAGGGAGAAGGGGATTGAGGGGTATTATGTTTAGTACACATGGTGTGGGGAATCACGGGGAAAACAGTGTAGCACAGAGAAGACAAATAGTGAATCTGTGGCATCTTACTACACTGATGGAGAGTGACTGCATTGGGGTGTGGGTGGGGACTTGATAATATGGGTAAAAGTTGTTACCACATTGTTTTTTCATGTGAAACCTTCATAAGGGTGTTTATGAAAAAAATTTTTAATATATTTAAAGCTCCTCAGGGAAAGAAAATAAGAAAATAGGACATCATCCTTTAGAGAATGTTGCATGTTCTTTTCTTACCCATATGTGAGTGATAAAATGAAGTGATAAGTGACTAAATCCATATTCAGTTCATTGTACATTCTGTTTATAGTCAATATATTGAATAAAAGAATATTTGAGAAGGAAACCCGCAGCGTGCTGTGAAAGCTTTCTGTTTGAATGGCCCTCCGTAGCGCTTCGAGCCCTTTGATCGTTTTGACTCCCACTGGAGTATCTTAAACAAAAACAGAATTTTCTAATTAACTCACTGGAGACCTATAAGGATATAATGGAGATAACTTGCTCTTGTTTTGTCATTTACAAGTAATGAAGCAGAAGTTCTTTATTTAAGAAGAGATCAGAACTTAAGTGTTTTTTTAATAAGGTATCATTATATACACTCTTATGAAGGTTTCACATGAGCAACGTTGTGCTTACTGTATTGCCCCCTATTGTCAAGTCCCCCCCAACACCGCATTGCAGTCACTGTCCATCAGCATAGTGAGATGCCATAAAGTCACTACTTGTCTTCTCTGTGCTATACTGCCTTCCCCATGACCCCCCTATATTATGTGTGCTAATCATAATGCCCTTGAGTGGGGTTTTTTTTTTAGCTATATCTTTGGTGCCTTACTGGCAAAGGTAGTTGAAAAATTAAATGCCGGGAAGTAGCTCAGGGGTAGCTTTAAAAGCTATCATTAGTAAAGTTCATATAAGTTCCATTTTCTGAAGCCAGATATATAAAGCTACTGAGAAAGTTTGCAACTATTCAATGAAGGAAAACCATCTAAATATCTCTTATCCTCTCCTCTGATTTTCCAATTTTTTAGGAAGACCACATTTTAATAGTTTCACTGTTTAGTGGTAAAGCATAGAAGGACAATTGAATACACATTTTTTACCAATATATATTACCTATAAAATTTAGACATAAACTAAGTCCATTATCTGTATCTTATCATCATTTAAATGTATCAGTTAACTGAGTGACTTAGAAAAGATGTCTGTGATGTTCAAATTATATATTAAAACTGCTTGGAAGTGTAAAATACAATACAGAAATGTACATTTTTAATATTCAGTTAAATTATACAAAATATGGAATTGAAGATATAATTTTCCCAATTCCCTGTTAAGTGTGAGAGTGCCCTAAAACTTGATTTTGTTCATAACAACCAGTATGTTTTCAGACCTTTGATCAATGAAATGTTAGTTGAATCCAAATTTAACAAAGCAATGAAATTACTTGAGTAAAACTATTGGAATACAAGTGACAGAATTATACTCCTTAGAAACAGGATCTCAGCCATGGTGAGAAAAGCAAAAAGTTTTATGATCTCCAAATATTTTTCACATCTTATTTGTATACAAACTCATATTTGCATATATGAACATATAAATGCCCTAATATTTTAATTCTCAAATGCCTTATCAAATCAGATGATAGCATTCTACTCCCATTATGCAGATAAAAGACCAAGGGTCAGGGAGATTAAACGGTTTGTTCCCCAAGACTCAAAACTTAGGCCTTATCTCCAAGTTGTGAGGCCTCAAGTTCAGGTGAAAATATTCCATGAGGAATACTTAGCCTGGCATAGGGTGGTGGTTCTCAGTATGCAGCACCGATATCACCTGGAAGTTTGCTAGAAATGCAAATTCTCTGGCCCCTGCCTAGACCTCCTGAACCAGAAATATTGGAGTTGGGGCCCAGCTAACTGTGTTTTAACAGGCTTTCCAGCGGATTCTGATGAACCCTAAAGTTTGAGAACCACTGGCTTTTTTTTTTTTGGTGATTGTATTTTCTCATTAATTAAAATGTCACATCCAGTACAATCCCACCACACCATTAGTTTTGAGAAGTTTATCAGTTCACACAGACAGCATTAACCTTTACTGAATGCTTACCATGTAGCAGGTATTGTTTTATGTACTTCCACTTATTGGATTGTCACAATAGCCCTAGGGGGTGGGTATTATTACTAATCACTGAAAGATGGAGAGATTGGGTAATTCTCCTAAGGCTACAGTCTAGTCGGATTCAAGAATCCCTGCTCTTAACCATCCCTTAACCATACCATGTGCCATACAGCCTCAGAATTTGTACATTCCGCAAATATTCCTCAAGAGAATGCTGCAAGGTGCAGCAGAAAGTGCATCAGGCTTTGGGCTGAATCCCAGCTAGTCATCTAATGAAAAGAAACTTTCGTTGTGGAGGTGAGAGAATAAAGCATGTTGTTTCTGAGGTCCAAATACAACTTTGTGACCTAATAAGTAGAAATATCTCTTTAAAATGTCTGCTTTCCTAAAATAGTCCCCTGCCTCTGGCTTACACACACCATGAAATACTGGGGGAGAATGGCTGCAAAATTATTGTGTTATAAACATTTATGAATAAAGTAGCAAAACATAAGGAATCTAATGGGAATTTTTTCCATGCTATTTCCCCACTAGCAGTGATATATTTTATTTCATTGTTGCCAGGTGTTTCTACTCTGTAGTCCCCATGTTCTGAAAAGAACTGTTGTACCCAGGCCAGCAGAAGTGCAATACTTCACAAAAAGAATTTAATTTGTATTAAAATATGACCATGCATGAGAAGGGAGAAGATCTTAAATAGCTTGCTACTGCTATCCTTATTTACGTTTTGTCTAATCTACCAGAATGATACCTTAAAAACAAATAAGAGCGTATCATTTCCCTACTTAAACCTTTCAGCAAGAGCTTCTCATTATGCATGAAGTAAAGCCTTCTCGTGGCCTGCAAGTCCTCCACGGGATGGCCTCACGTTTCCTCTCCCAGTTGCCCTCATTCATTCCCCCTTAGGCGCAGTTGGTCCTTTGCTGCTCCTTTAATAAGCCAAGCAAGCTCCAGCCTCAGGGCCTTTGCACATGCTTTTCCCGCTTCCTCAGTAACTTTCCCCAGATGCTCACAATATTTGTCCCATGACTCTATTCTGGTCTCTATTCAAATATCATCTCCTAAGAGAGAGCTTCCATGACCACCTTAAAAATAAAAATCTCACCCTAGTTATCATCTATACTAAATACATGTTTTGTTTTCTATCCTTACTACCCATCCCTTATCTCATGGTATATACTTACTTGTTAATTTTTCATTATCTATTGCTCCCAAGGGCCAACACTCTGATGCTATATTTCCCTGACCCCTAAACAGTGCCTGGCACTGCCGTGGCTAGCTATTGCTAATCATCATTAGCTTTCTTTAACCTTCTTTTCATCTGTTTTCGTGTACAGTATGCTGCAGAATAATCACCTAACGCAGGTCCCCACAGAAGCTCTACAGAATTTGCGAAGCCTTCAATCCCTGTAAGTACAGTTGAAATTGGAAAAATGTTCTTAGGGTCAGTTTGGGAAGGAGAATCAACATGTCCAAATAACCATTTTAATAAATTCCATGGTGGTGAGCCATGCCTAAATAAGTTGGGAATGAGAGTCTCCATTACAGCGTCAGCTCTTCACATCCTCATTAAAGAATATGTGGGAGGGAAACTCAATCACAACACCTACAGAGAAAAGCCTCTTATAAAACGCTGGTATCGCAAAGCAAACCATCCAGGATCTTGTCCTAAGTCTCCTGTAATATTTTAGTTCTTGAATTCAAATCAAGAATAATGCTTTTTTGTTTTATCGAGAAAAATGAGTGTCACAATCTAGACATCTTAGCATCTTCCATTCATCGTGTTTCTAGATTATCTGAGCTGCCTTGAAATGAAATTCTGCTGAGTCAAATAAAGACAATTTGTTAAGTTCTGAATGTCCATCAAGGATCCTCAAATCAGTAAGCTGAGACTTTATAGAGTATCTTAAAGCCTTACCGCACAGGTCTACAAACCAAGAGCTTCCCATGACCATACACAGACATGCAAACCTGCTCACAGTCCCACAGATACACACACAATACTTCACACTCACACAGCACACACAGACTCCTACAGACACACACATGCAGACATTCAGGGATCATGCTGTTCCCCACTCTAAATCCAAAACTTTTCCATCAGGAGTTTCCACCCTTCACTAATTTAAAATGTCAAAATAAACAAAAATTAGTTGTTCTGTATACAAAAGAACTTTCTTACCAGCTAGATGTTTGAAGCTTGGGTTGTAAGAATTGTTTACAGTGATTATGTAGCAAAACTAGGCCATGAGCACTTGGTAAGTCTTCATCTCATCAGCATGTGTAAGTGTTTACCATATATTGCAAGATTTCTAATATACACAGGTTGTAATACATGCTCTCATCTTACGCTGGAGGTCCTGATCTGTCAAACAAAATACTGGTTTCTGGTCTAGAATGATAAGGGAGACAAATGCATAAAAAAGGCAAATAAATATCGCAGACTCTAGTTGAAAGTCATTGTAAAGAACCCGTCGGTTAATAATTACACATAGTTTGCTTAATGCCTTTTACTGAGGTGACACATGAGAAGGAGGAACATGAGATTTGGAGATGATACTTTCTTCCTTTGATCTGTTTTTCTTTTTTTGTGTGTGAAAGCAAATCTGTGCTTGAGAGCATTTTAAGCTTTTTACTCAAGTCAGAGTGACTTCCTAGGTTTTCACCAGCCTATCGATAAACAAGCCCACAAGGGCCCCTTTGTGGCATGGAACAGGTCTGTTGTATTGTCAGGAGCTCCTTAATGACACCGCAGTATCACTCCTTTGTTGCACAAGCCTTTTCCTGAAGGAAAGAAGCCGCGGGAGGAGCAAAATGCTCTCAGGTTGGGTTGTCTGGGTAAGGGCAAGGGGTCCAGGGACTGGATTGAAAAGCAAGATAATACCTGTGGCCAATAGGAACTTTAAACAGCTGGGAGGCAGTCAGGAGATAGAAGGATAAGCGTTTGTAACCAAAAGCCACTATCAGCTGAAAGAAGATCACAACCAGAACACACACAGAAGTGAACTCTTTGAGAAAGAGAAAACCACGAATCTTTTGTTCATTCGAATTGGGTGGTGCTCTCTGATAAAGGTGTTCAGATTTAGTTTCTTACCATCTAGATATTTACTGTTCACCGGGTGTCTGTTGCATTTGGCTTCTGGCTCACAACAACAATTATGTCTGAAACCCTGTAAGTATGTGTTCCCTGTGAAAAAGCCAAGGGTTAACTTCTCAGTAGGGTGCCGATCACATCCAAACTGAAGCATGTAGATAGACGTCCAGCCTCCCGGCACACTGGACTGTATCGGCTGCTTATGTATGTTTCTGTCAGGAGTCCCTTTGCCCCGGGACAGCCTGACCCATGTGAGGTGTTGAATGTGGGCAGTGTGCACTGCTCTGCCACTTTTTCTCCCATTTTTTGTTCTGCTTTGATACAGAATTCAGATTTGAAAAAACGCATTATAACCATAAATTTAACCACCGACCACATAGACACTGTATTGTACCAGCCAAAGAAGCCCTCTACCCCGTTTGGGGTTTTGGGCCACAGTGAGCCTTTAAGCTTTACTGTTGTCCCAGACTCAAGATATCGAATAGGTTTCTCCTGCTTCATTTAAGCAGTTCCAAAAATAAAACCATTAGTTTTGAGTCTCATGGTCATTACAAACACACATTCCTTATCCATTCTCCATTCATTTTCCACGCCTTTGTGCTCCTTCCCTATCGAAAGGATTAACTAAGGAGGTTCGTCCCTCATGCTGCCCGGAGCTGGGGGCCTCCATTCAGCAGCCCAGCTCTTCATGGACTGCCGTCAATCTTTAGACCTATATTTAGCCCTTTTTCTAATGGCTCCTCTTTTTTCTCTCTTGAATTCACTCTATTTTTCTACACTTTATTATTTTCTGTGCATGGCACATTCACTCCCGAAGAAGCACTCCACGCCTCACAGCGGTTGCGACCGCATCAGCCCGGCCCATGCCTGGCCTTGTAGCTCCTGAAGGGGGACTGCTCACCATGGCGGCTAAGGTGGGCCTCCTGGAGAGTCTCGACGTCCAGGCTGCACCCCAGACCACTTAAAATCAGAATCCTGAGTAGGGCACCCGAGCCTCAGCACTTTCTAACCGGTTTAATTGTACAGTTAAGTACTTCTCAAATGAAGACTGGGGAACATTAGTGTCCTGCAGCCTTCTTTCAGATGATCTGCAAATATTCTCCTGAACTGTTTTCAAACCTCAAATAATAGCAAAATCCAGACTTTGTGTGCCAGTGTGAATTAGTAGTGTACTTAAAATATGGAATCAAAGTCAGGGATTTTCTTGTTTGTGTTTAACTGAAATGGCTCATCTGCCTATTAATTCTCCTGATGCTCTTGGGTAAAGTTAGGAGGCCGCCAGCACTGTGCCATCTTCTCAAATGTGTCCCTGGGCCGACAGCACCAGTACCTCCCTGGTACCTTGGGCCTCATCCCTGTCTTACTTAATCAGCAGTTTCATTTTAACAAAATCCACAGGGGATTTGTATGGCCAAGGCTTTTGAGAAATTAAACTGTTTCGTGTTCTATGACCCAGCCAAGCGGCCTGCAAACCAAAAGTGATTGACAGCCGCTGAAACAGATCATTAGGATGCCTTGCTCCACCCACGCAGACTTGGCCCCACTGAACAAAGTTTAAGAAGTCTGCTATGTTGAAAGTGGTGACATACCTGTGTGGAAGAAACAAACTGCACTCAGGTTTCAAGGGACGTAATTTTCATTTATTCCACATAAAGCAAAAGATATTTTGCTTTGTTCATAATGAAAACACATAGGTGCATTTGTGTTTAACTCCCCTGATGCTTACAAGTTGCTGAGCACAAGGCCAGAGCCGGCCCCTGTAAATATGTACATGTGGCTCCTGACATGGTCGTGACTGCACAGACACCAAGTGGATTTTTTGTAATGTAATCAAATGTAACTTAATTTCCTTTCTGTATTTTGGAAGGGAATAGGAAATGTAATCAGAATTCACAGTGAGCTGTATTTCACCAAGAAACCTCTGGCATTATAGTCATTGGAGGACTAGGGTCAGATTACAGTGATTTGATCAGAACCCAAAACTTAACCCTCCCATGCCCTCACACCTTTGTGTTAATAGTTAAGATACCAATCTGTGAAAAAGAGTGTCGCTTCATTTGTTGATAGTCAAGCATATCCCTGTCATTAGTGAAGTTCAGTGTGATCGAAGAGAATGACATATTGGTGCCTGTCTAGTTAACCAGAGCATGATTAATACATGTTGGTTTTCATTCCAAGTCTGCCCTAGAGAAGCTAATGGTGGAATAGGAACAATCACAGAAATAAAGGGTGGGTAAATAGAAAAAGAAAGGAGAATCAGACACAGCCTTAGTATCGTCCCTATTCTCCAATTAGCTAATATTCATCTTCAGAGTACAAGATCATTTTAAAACCCAAGAACGTATGATTCCTGCAACACGAACATTCCATGCAGCTTACTGGGATGTGGACTTCAAGACCCCACAGCCCACCCTTGGGCCCCGTGAGATGTCAGTAACGTCCCCCGGACTCCTCCTAGTAGGCTTTTGCTGGTAATAGTCCAAAGAGAGAATCAGCAAGAGGCAGAGGCAAGGAGGAAGGGGGCAGCTCAGCGCACTGAGCGGAGAGCGAGGCAGAGCTAGGGGCAGCAGCGGCTCTCTCTGGGCGACATCCCGGACGGAGCCTGGTGGCGGCAGGCCCAGCATGAAGGAGGGGAGGGAAGGAACAGAAGACAGGAGGCATGCGCAGACCAACAGAGCAAAGTGAGGTAGCCAGGAGGATACGATTAAAGGCCCAAAGAGGTTTAACAAAACAAACAATGGTTTTGGTATTAGTGACATTATCGCTTTCACTAAAATAGTCACCAGAAAAAGCATTACGAGTCTACACAATAAAAATGCACCATGTTTTGGTTTTTTGTTGTTGTTTTGTTTTGTTTTCACAAAGGGCCAGCATACTAGCTACATCTTGGGATGGAGGTGGACTTAGAAGTTCTAGAAGCCAAGGGTTCTTTCTATCACACTGGTAGGAGGTCATCTCATGGAATCACATGCAAACCAGCATCCAGTAGATTGTTAGGGGGAGAAGTTTTGCCTCCCCACCCCCATTTAGACATTAGAAGAAAAATTTCAAGGGCAAAGCCCTTTCTGCACAATGTTTACAAGAAAAGAGCTCCAGTTGGAACATGGTTCTCAGAATCATGAGGGGAAAAAAAAAAATGTGAATACTTGGTGCAAGACCTCATGCATGAAAGATTCTTGCACCAGGTTATCTGCCAGTGGTGTGATAAATCACATACATGAAGGTCATAGCAGATAGATAAATAACTCAAATGGGTGTTATGGAATGAGAAGTAAAATAAACTTTATTAGTCCTGTGATGTGAAATGAAGGTTAATTTTGGGAAGCAAACTCTTTGGAAAAGCTAAGACAACGACAGCTATGGGAAGGCACATTTTGAATGGGGCAGAGTGTTTCCCCCTCTTCAGGATAGATGGGGTCTGTGACGAATCATGAAAAGTAGAGCATGGGAACATTGCAAGGGCAAACCCAGAAACACCCACGGCATTTAAATACCCATGGTGATAAAAGCAGTGGCCATGATATTTATTAAGCACTTTTACCTACATGATCCCAGTTTATTCCCACAGCAACCTCGTGAAGTAGGAGCCAAGATTATCCCTTCCTTAGTGAAGAGGAAGCAAAAAGCTCAGAGATGTTAACTGGGCTTCTGTAGGTCCCATAACTTATAATAGAGTCAGGCTGGAGAGGTGAGTCCGCAATAGGAGCTCTGGCCTTCCTGGCTCCCAAAGCTACCCATTTTACCATTATACTACCTTGCCTCCTCAAAAAATCAGCTGCAGAGGATGGGCACAAGAGAATGCTAGCGGGAGGGAAAGGAGCTTGACAAAATCACATGTTACCTCGAGACATGTGATGGTGAAGTTCTGTAAAAAGAAAGGAAAGTAATGCTGCAGGCCAGAAATAAACCAACTGAAGAGGGGAGAGAAAAATATTTATTAAGGTGTGGGCCAGCCTGCCTTTTTCAGTGGTTCCTATGCCCTTGGCTATCTGCCCTTACTACCTCTGAGGTAGAACTTGTCTCCACTTCCCTGATGAGGAACCTGTAGGTAAGAAAAGGGTATCGTGTCCCTGTTCCAAAGGTAAGGCTGATTAGACGGAGAGGGAAGAATTCCAGACGGGGAACTACATGTGGAAACCTTGTAGGGGGGAAGCTGGTACGCCAAGGAACAGAACAAGGCAAGTGTGGCTGAAGCAGGAAGAGTGAGGGGGAGAGAGACGCGAGATATGCTTGGTGAGGCCGACGGGGCCAGAGCCCTAGAAAGCCATTTGGGAAATGTCCTGAATTTGAGTCTTTATTGTGAAAACAATGGGATTCCACTGGAGGACTGAGGCAGGAACAGGCCTGAGCAGATCTGTTTTACTGAAATAGCCTAGGAGAGAATGGGGAACTTTGTCAGGATCGGGGCAGTGGAGGCAGAGAAAGGGAAGTGGATTTGAGAAATATTCAGATGAAATTACCAGTGTTTGGTAATGAATTGACTATGAAGAACGAAGAAGGAAGAGGTGTTAAAGATGATTCCTAAGTTTCTGGTTTATACAACCATGTGCTTAATGAAATCCACCCCTGAGACAGGAAACCTGGTGGGAGAGGATGGGTGGGAGATAATGAGTCTGGTCTTGAGTATGTGTGTTTGAGGAGGAACAACTAAGTAGGATGTAACATAGCCTGAAATTCAGATCTGGGTTTCAAAGAAAAGTGAAACTTAGGTTAGGTCCTACCACACATTTCCCTAAACCTAACACTGCATTGTAATGACTTGACTGTCTGACTACCCTTTAGAAAACATGATCCATAGAGATTGGGCCCATGTCTGCCTGGCTGACTGCTACATCTCCAGCACCAGGTCGAGTACCTGCCGAGGAAGCACCTGAGCCTTGTTGAACTGAACTGAATGAAGCCTTAAACTCTCGTGATGTTCTGAACAGCGACTCAGAATCAGCTCGTCTCCACCCACCCCCCCCACCCCCCCGTGACTGTAGCCTGCATTCACTGATCTTCCGGCTCCAAACTCTTGCCTCTCTTCCTTGTTTTTTCCTGGCTGCCCTTCCTGAGCTGAGAGTTGGACCCCAGGTTCCTTCAGGGATTTTCAAATTGATCTAAGACTTAGCTTTCCTCTTGTCTTAGCTGAGAACTCCACATTTCAAGAGCAGGGTTCATAACATTAATTCTGAGAGGCCTGATGAGATTTGTGTAGGCGGGAGGTAGAGGATGCTTATGAACACAAAGCCCAGAAGTACCGCAGGAAGGAGCTACAAAAGGGACTTGAATGGGGCAGAGAAATGAGAGAAAAGTTGGGCTAGATAAAGTGGACGGTGAGCTTTGAATATCAGAATGGGAAGTTTGGGTTTGAAAGGAATGATAATGTGGAAGGACTGTGGATTCCTAAGAGGGCAATGACACAGAGCACAGTTTCAGGGAGGTTAATCTGGCAGCAGCTGCAGGATTAATTGAAGACATAAGAGACCAAAGGTAAAACGACCAGCTAAGAGGCTGCTGCAGTAATACACGTGTGAAGAGACTTAACAGAACAGGGGAAGCAGCGAGTCCTGGAGATAAAGATAAATGGAGAGAACTTGGTGAATGACGGCTGGAAGGCAGTGGAAGATTCCAAAATGACCCCCAGGTTTCAAACCCTGGTGGTACCTGTGAGACTAAGGGTGCCACTGACAAAAAAGAAGGCCTTTGTTTTCTATGGAGAAAAATGGGACCAAAGAAGTCCATGTTCAGATCATCAATTCGATAGATCATCTCCCTGCTACAAAATTCACAGCAGTGGCGACCTCTAAGAAACTGAGCGACTTCATGGAATGGCCCTTAAAATATATTTCTGACGGGAGTCTTGCACTCCACGCCGATGCCGGAGAGACAGGTTCGCTCTGTGAGGGACGTCACACACACACCCCCCCCCCGACTAGTCCCTAAGTCACTGCGCTTCAGTGACCCCCTGATGTCCTCTCGCCGCAAGCTGCAAACAGGGAAAAACCTTTTTTACCTTTTTAGAGTTAAGTCTAAAGCAATAATTTTTCTTCCTGGTTTACATTAAGTCTATCAATAAGTAAGATGGAGACAGATAAAAGCAGAAATTCCCATATAAACAATTGTGGTGCTTATATTGAATTCATATGCTTAATATCTTCTTGGGATATGGATAAGAGATTCCATGAAAAGGTGAAGTCCCACACTCTAGTCACTCCATAAATATTAAAAAACAATAATAGCAATAAAAGTGACTCATATTATTATGAAGAATTCATATAAATCAGCACAAACTCAAGCTGCAAGAATTCATACAAGAGAAAATTCAACCCCAGTAGTATCATTACAATGACCTGCCAGACTCCTGTAAGATAGAGCGGTATAATCCCCTTTTTACAGATGTGAAAGCCAAGGCCTATTGACTTGGCCACAGTCACAGAGCTACTGTGCTGACTTGGACCCAAAACCTCTCATCCCACATGTCTGCACTAATTCACAAATTCTGAGCTGCCTTATACATACACACACACACATAAACCCTTTGTGACCTGCATGAAATAGAAATGGTAACAAGGAAACATTTCAAACGTGGAGCTGTATTATGCAGTTATTTTTGTGATATTATAGAACCACATTTTTTTGTGTGTTTTTGTGTACTGTGTAGTGATGTTTTTCTTACACTCCACTGCTTAAATATTGCATTTTCCAAGCATATGAATAGAAAATGTCCAGCTGCCCCAAAGGACCACATTGACATAATACGAGCTCTTTGTTTACTCGCTGAATAGGCACAACTTGTGCCCTGCCAGCTGCTTTGTCCACAGTCCTAACCTTGTTCTGTAAGAACCACCTGTATGAGTGGCTGGATAATTAATTCCATACTCTGGGTTAGCCTTGGGACCTTCTGTTAAGATCAAAGCAGAGAATGCCTCTGAGTGTGAACAATATACCACTCTCTGAATCAGGTTTGGACTGCTGAAGCCAGGTGGACGTGGGCTGCAAAACACTGCATTCAGAAGGAGTAGGAGTTCTTGGGAGCTTCTTAAACAGAGAAGCTGTTTAGGCAGAGCATGTCTGGGGACCGCACTCAGGATATCTGAGCATTGGGTCTGGGAGTATCAGTTCTGGAGGGTCAGGACTGTGGAGACCTGCCTTGTTTTACTCATTCATTTCAGAGAGCAAATTGCTCTAAGATTACAGTGTGGAGATCAGATTACCTTCTTTCTTTCTGTGGAAAAAAAAATCACTCGTAAAAAACATGTATCCAAAGAAATGGACATTAACGTTGGAAATTGATACCAAGGCCACGTCAGGATCCCGCAGAAGCTTTGGTAGCAACTTAAACATGGAAGAAGACAAGCCTATGACTCAAGGCCGAGAGAGCCTTTTCTGTGAATGTGCCCCCGTGTTTGCGATGAACCTTAAGGTCAGCCGTTTTCAGGACCCTCAGAAGCCACTGTAGTTTGAGTGCGTAAGCAACTGGCCATAATCAGACAGTATGTCAACTAAAACCCAGAAGTTCATATTATTTAAGTAAGGTCTTCACTCTTTAATCGGTGCAATCATCAGGGAGAGTCTACATATGCACTTAATTTCTAGTTTAACAAAAACAACCACCTCCTCACCTCCTGGTGAAATCATACCTTATGAGAACATGGGCTGCACATGGTTGCTGGAGCAAAAGGGAAGAGATGGTGCCGAGTTCTAAGGCTTTCCAGCTCCACTTATTGACAGAACCCCGAGATTCCTGGAAGCTGTGTTTCTACTGCCCGCAAGGACAGTCGTTCTACCGGAAATCTGGTTGTGAGTGAGCTCTGGCACCAAACTCTGACAGTTTGTTTCCAAGTGACCTTATCTCAGTTATTATCAAAAAACCTGGTCTGGGGCCTTGAAGGCATCATTTGCTCCCAGAGGACTAGGAGAGGACTTAGCGGAGTGAGGAAGCCGCTTTCCAAAGTGATTAGCTCCCTGCCACAGAGAAGTCTATTTCTAAATCGTTTGAATTTGGGCTGCAGGGGATTATTTCATGGTCCTAGCGTACTTCCTGCTTCTGTTTAGTCTTAAATGCATCCTAAAACATTTTTCGAAATCCACTCATGATTTTCTAATCCTTTCTAATACATGGACTGCTGAAAACGCAACTTTTTTTTTTTTAATCCTAGCTTTGAAAACACAAACAAATGTGTAAGCCAGATCGGAAAAATGTGTGAGGGCTGTTAGATACCGCTGAGTGAAGGTGGTTCTATTGTTCACGCACTTTAGAAAAAATTTCCATTTTTTTCCAGTTGTGTCTCACTTCAACGAGGCAAGTTCGGTGGTGTCATGACAGCCGCTGTTTATGTTAGATTAGGGTGAAATAAATGTATTGCACTCCCTCTGCTGGCTCTGAAGTCCAATAGCTTACTAACTAGACCTATATTTAGATGTAGTTCCCTATTTAAAAAAAAAGATGTGTGGGAAAAGGAAGCTAAAGCTGGGAAAGCTATTAATTTTATTATTTGTTTAAAATGTCAGGAAAAACAAACATCTGCCCAATGCAAATGGTTAGGATGAGCAAGAAAGCCAGCAGTTTTTAGGTTTTTCAGAGCTGGGCCAAGAACAAAGGAGGGGCCGCCTCTCTTCTCTCCATAAGGCCTATCTCTAATGATCTTTAGAAATTATTCAGTACCTTTCAAACACTGAAATAATCTTATCTCAGCACTTATTGAACAAACTAGTAGATTAGTATGTTTAGTATGTTCCAGACAGTCCAAGGAAAGCAAAGGCATGTGTTCGGCTTGATAGGGACAGGAGGAGAGAGGGTGTCTTTCTCCTGGTTCAGAAAATAAAGCTAAAGAGCATCCCGCTGACCCTTCAGGCCTCGGGGGAAGCCATGAGAGGCATGTCACCAACAGCCTGGGGAGAGAATCTAGCGCCGTGGAATTTTATAGCCAAGGGGACCTAAGCAGCAAAGGTTCCCCCCAGGAGTGAGGAGCGCCTCCCAGGTGTCAGGGGAGTCCTAGGGCTGGGGCATCTATTTCACTCCCGCTAACCAGCACACTGAGGGACGTCCTGCCAGGCCCATCTGCTCCCAGGTTGTGCTCTCTCTCATTCCCGTTGCTTTCTTCCCCAGACGTCTGGATGCCAACCACATCAGCTACGTCCCTCCGAGCTGCTTCCGCGGCCTGCGCTCCCTGCGGCACCTGTGGCTGGACGACAATGCCCTGACAGAAGTCCCCGTGCAGGCTCTCAGGAGTTTATCAGCCTTGCAGGCCATGACCTTGGCCCTGAACAAAATACACCACATACCAGACGATGCCTTTGGAAACCTCTCCAGCTTGGTAGTTCTGTAAGCTTTATTGATTTCTTTTCTCTTTTAAGAGTATCTAAATTCACGAGAGACCTTAGCCTTAAAGTACTGGCCCTCCAGGCCTTGAATAGGGACAGTTTAAAGGAGGAAAAGTCCTGAGCACCTCCCCAAAATGACTCATAAATGTTCTAATTGTATAAGAAAATTAAACATTTATCAAGCACCTGCTAAGAGCCGAGCACTGGTAGGCATTCAAAGATAGTCAAATGTGACCTCTGTCTCAGGGAAGCCACTGTGTATCATTCGGGTAATTGCCACGCTGTACAGTTAGTCCTGTGACTGAAGTTCATAAAAATTCCTTATCTCTGATAATAATTTTTAATTCAGGTCAAATTGAAATATGCCCTTCTTATTATTCAATAAGTACTCTTGAACCCCTAACCAAGGGAAGAAAGCAAAACTGAGCCCTTGAGAGTGAGCTGTTCATTTGTATGGCCTTTTTTGGTGGGTCTAGATTTCACTATTTTAAGTAAATCAAAATGATATTCTCAAGTAACAGCTTGATAAATAAAGAATAATCAGACTTCTCTAAGAGTGTAGCAGTGTGCTCCGGATGTATGATACAATAATGCTGACCTCGGGAAAGAGCATGCAGATGGAGGAAAGTCTGCAAGTTCCGTCTGCATGGGGACTTGGGGGGGGCTGTCCTGCACGCTCTCCCCCTTGCTCCGCGCCCACCCACTGGCGTCCTCCCCCTGCTCCACCGCCGCCTTCAGTCCTTCCGGTTTTCCTGAGAGGCGCCTGCCTCTTGCACTGTAGCACATACTCCTTTGAGATCTGGCCAGCATTTATCCATCTTTGTAGGTTTCCCTCAGTCCCCTTTCCTCATATGTTGCATGTAGAAGATCCTCAACAAACGTCACATAGCTCTCACATGAAACCAACATATGTTTATATAGAAGAAAGACCTTAGTCTGAAAGGATATGAAGTTTTGGGTTCTATTAGCAAATTTCTATCCTGAATTTCACATATAAAGATGATGCTATTGACCCACTAGAAGCTGGGTATGTGCTTTAATTTTTTCTCCACCACAGGGAATGAATTTATAGAGATCCAGCTATTCGTTTTCACCCTATGCTCCTTAACCCCATGCTCCAAAAATCCCGTAGGGACTTGGTCCAGTTTTCAGTTATGTACACAGCTGTTCTCACTGCCCTGACTTAACTGACTATTGAACCAAAGATGATAATTATATACATTAATACTGTGTCAAGATACCAATCGCCTTGGGCAACCAAAAAAACTCTGATCACCATTCTTTGTGGCTGAAATTGTTGTTTCCTGTAACCTGTGGCCCCACCCTGGGAATGTAGCCACAATAAGCAATCAGCTTTAATAGAAAAATGTGCTTACTACACCTGAAACCTTCTCGCCACCCTCCCTGTCTCAACGGTGGCCAGAATCTGCCTAACACCCTACATCCCAAAAGCCATGCTAAACAACCTGGACTTACTTTAATCAGCCATGCTGTTCATATTACACAGTCCCCGATATCTCACACGCAAAAGGTAAAACTGTGACTGCCTGTTGAATTCTATGGCATAGAATCATCCGTGCTAAGAGTGAGCAGGGTATATAGCTCTTGGAAAAACAAGTTAAACAAAGACTTTCTTATATATAATTAGTGCATTCTTTAATGCACATTTCTTTGGATTTAAGCAATCAAAATGTTGGGCCTGAATCTCTCTGTGCAGTGTGCCTTCACGACTGTGTCTGTACTGTCCTCCTGCAGGCATCTCCATAACAATAGAATCTACTCCCTGGGAAAGAAATGCTTTGATGGGCTCCACAGCCTAGAGACTTTGTGAGTTGACCTTTTATTTGTTTCCCTTTTTCAGTGTTTTCATGAGCATTCTGCAGGAATCAAAATAGCCTTAAAGTCAAACTTGCTGTTTGGTTTGGTTAATTGCCTGAGCCTTAAACGGATATTTACAGTAGCTTTATCTTACACACACACAGAGCTATCAATAAAACTTGAGATTTTATTTTAATTAAACATGAATGATAAATTAAAATCACTCTAAGCTAAATGAGATGTTCTCTGCTGAGTAGTGACTGTTTGCTGAGGAATGTGTACTCTCTGGCAAGGATTGATTCTGTCCTGTCCTCAGGCTTACTCTTCATGAGTCTAGCCCTCCTCGCTGAGTAAGAAAATGCGGACGAGGCCCACGGTGGGCCCTCCAGTCTGAGATGACCTGGCGTCTCATTAGCAAACACCAAGGCTTCATGCTAAAGCAATTCAAAAAAAAATAATCCCAGCTACCATTTATTGGATATATCCATAACCAAATATTGCACTGAGCGTTTAGCACACATTGTTTCAATTAATCCTACACCCATCCTATGAGAGCAGCTATGACTGCCCATTTTAGGTTCTAAGAAAGTTATTTCACCCACATGACATATCTATCTAGTCAGCAGCATAACTAGAATGTGCTTCCTTCTGTAGTTGAACTCTGAAATCCACATTTACCAGTATGTACCACTTCCAAAGAACAGGTCAAAAGTTCAGTTCTGAGCTGGTACCTATAATAACAATAGAGCCCAGCCAGCTGACCACCTAGATCCGCTTTTGGAGCCACAGTGAGGACAGTTCTTCAGAGAAAGAGCTGCTCCTCATTGCCCTGTGGATGGAGAGAGATGTGAGGAGGGTGGGGTGACAGGCAGGGAGGGTCCCAAGCATGCTGGGAGAGGAGGTGGGTCCAGCTGTGTCCCTACTCTGTGCAATATACCACACAGGGCCCCTGAACCTACAATGCCGGCCCTGAGCAGGGCTGCAGAAGGAGACGACCGAACACCACCTCTTCTGTGGCCTGGAGCCCATTAGTCACCTGCACATACAGCTCAGCAATCTGTACATGGGCTATTTAGCTTCTAACCAGATGTGGGTCCACTGATTTCCTGAGGGACTCTCTGCTGGTGGTGGTCTTCTCCAGGCTCAAGAGTACTAACATCTCTCCTTCCAGGGTTACCTCAGTCACTCTGTGTTTCTTCTTAGAAGGGAGGGGTCATCCTCATGAAGAGATACCAGAAACGACCTTGTCCAGGCAGAACTTCAAGGTCAACCTAATGGCATAGGCACACCATTCCCATGAGCTGCCTGGGAAAATGGGAACTTCTCCCTTATCAACACAAGGCCAGGCAGGGGATCTTAGCAATGGAAAGCACCTTCCAGTCCCTTTCAACACAACAGGAACAAAAAACCAAATGAGCTTCCATGGGCATTTCCATAAATAGCCTTTCTTTTTTTTCCCCTATGTCTGAGGCAAAGACCCAGGATTGCATATAAATACAGTAGTGCACAACCTTTCAGGGCAGATTCCGGGGAGTCTCCTTGTGCCTCCTCCCCTCACCTTGCCCAGAGCTACGGAAGATGAGCAGATTGGTTACTCCCCACCTCTTCCTTTCCTTCACAAGAAATCCAAGTAATTTATAAGGACCCAATCCTCGTTTAATCAAAACAGAGCATCTGGAGAGATTTACGAACAGGAAGAAAATTTATGTCCACAAAAGACACGCGTTTCCTGCCTGCAGTACAGCTTAAGGATGGTTTGTGCCAAACAAGTAGGAATCTTGATACATGTTCAACTCGGTCAAATTATCTTAAAATTAAGTAGCAGTTCTTTTCCAAGGAGGAAGATCTAACCACATCTGATTGCCGGACCAAAAGGTTTTTCTGTATCATCTGGGAACTCTGCCATTCCCAGAGGCTAGGAGGCAATTGCTTTTTCATATGAAGATGTAGATATGAGGTGGAATAAGTCTTTAAAGCGTCTGTGACTAATGGAATTGAAAAGCCATTTGTGTCATACCAGAAAGCGCAATGAATGATTTGAGAGTGCCTGACCGCTCTCTGTAGCGCATAAACCTCTCGGGAAGCAGGCTGCCCTTTTGGACCTCAAGCCAGAAGAGCACAGGCACTCAGCAGGACTCTGGGACCGAGCAGCTCAGGCGAGGCTCTGAAACGCGGGGCAAGAAGTCAGAGGGTGGAGGAGGGAACTTGGATGTGACCCGGGAGCGCCAAGGAGCGCACGCAGCCGGGTCACCGAGCTTGGGTGACGAGCTCCATCGGCAGGCCGTCAGCCTCCGGCTCGGACGTGACGCTGTTCTGTGTCCTCTCCCTTCTTGTCAGTGTCCCAGGCCACTGAGACTTGACTCTGAAATTTCTCATGATCAGTCTTATGACCATTGTACTTAGGGAATGATGGTGGTCAGCAAGCCAAGAAAATCTCTTTCCACAGAGAGGAGGAATGAGAATTTTCACTGATGGTGGTCCACTGGAATAGCATGTTGACTTCATTGATAAATGTAGTATATATGAGTTGTTAAGTGAAAAACTGAAAATACTATTTACTTATTTTCAGAGATTTAAATTATAATAATCTTGATGAATTCCCCACTGCAATCAGGACACTCTCCAACCTTAAAGAACTGTAAGTACTTAGGACAAATTTAATGGGAGAACTCTATCCTTTGTGAACTTATTTTTAAAATACGTTTATTGTACATAATATGACTTACTGAGAATTTTTAAAGTTCGTATAGATAATGATTAAGTACACTTGAAATATATTTTCTATCACTGACATATAGATTCTATGTCAGACAAGCCGCAGAAAATCTTTTTTTATAATGGGTTTCTCTAATTTGTATTTAGGAAAAACATACATGTTTCTCTAAGCCATACTTTTTCCTAAGCCATATTCCCCCAAAAATCCATATACATGATAGATTTGTGGAAAACTGTAATGAATTCAGTTATTTGCTGAGCATTTCGAAAAACAAACTTTTCTGTGTTGCATAAGTCCAGGACTGGTTGAATAAAATCCACGTGCCCGTACAGTAGCAGACCCTTTCACGTGTGTTATTTCAGTCTTTAAATGTGTCCTAATTCCTATTTAATAAAAAATACCCTCGATTTTACTAAAGCAAAGCTAATTTTTGGCTATTATGTTACATATATTGTCTTTTATGTACTATGATTTAGCTTTTCTTTGTACCTAAAAATATGAATAGCCTATAAGGAATGTTCCAACACTTGGAAAGGAAATAAAAGAGAACATATTCTCTGGCAGAGAGAAATAAGACACACAGCCCAGAGAGGCGGACAGCAGGGCTTGTTTGTAAGGAAAAGCCTTCACAAGCTCTGTCTCAGCAAAACCCCCGCGTGGCTTAGCCGGGAAGTCATCACTGTCTGTGTTCAGGCGCCCAGACTGCCACTCACCTCATGCAGCCTTGGGCCCATATGGAACCCAAAGACGGCCGACCCTGCCCATTCAGACAGCACCAGCGCTGACAGGCGAGAGTCCGTCTGTTATTACAGACCCACTGAGCTCCTTCCTTCAGTGCAGGAAGTTTCGTCCACATAAGGAGATTACTTAAATTTCTGTTTCACGATGGCTTAAGTTGATTTTTCTCCTCTTTCAGCTTTAAATGGGGTCAGGAGGAGCAACCATAATCCCCTCTGCAAAGCTAGTTTCCCTCCATCTCTCATTGTTACACAATGGGCTCTGTTAGATATTAACAGATGGATTTTCTTTTCATAACACTAGATTATAAGTTTCAATAAAGAGAAAATTATTATTTTCTGATTCTTTATTCCTTTTTCAAGATGACACCTCCAGATTACTTTTTCTCCTACAGAGTAAGTGAGGGCACGTACGTTTCGAAGGGCATAGAGAAATTTTAACCTTATCCTCTAGTCACTAATGGTGCTGATTATTGCGATAGGGCTGGGGAGGGACTATTAATTTTACCCTGCATGTTATTTTCTATAAATTGTTTTCCTATCTTTCTAGAGGATTTCATAACAATAACATCAAGTCGATACCTGAGAAAGCATTTGTAGGCAACCCTTCTCTTATTACAATGTAAGTGGCCACAGATCTTTTTTATTTTTCTATCCTGAAATATAGTGTGTATTGCACTTTAAATACAACACAACAAATATTCTATATTTGCCCCAGTTTTGTGTCTCAATCTAAGATCTATACAGAGAAGTGTATATAAAGATGTTTTGCCAGGTTTTTAGCTGCATGCTGAAATAACATAAAAGTTTTTTTCTAGAACCTACAGCGTACATTGATTACGCTTGGTGTCTTCAGTTGCTGTCTCACTTCAAAATACTTTCGTAAAATGATTTTGCTTACCTCTAGTTTCTGAGCAACAAAACAGATTTTTAGGGCATCAATGTCAAGGTCACCTGGTCATTCAGAACTTGGATCCAAGTATCCTAGAAATATAAAATATTATATACAAATAGGAATCCTTTACAGCCATAACCTCCAGCCTAAATCAGTGGGGTGGGGGGATGGCGGGAATACTGTTTTATGCTAAGTCTCAGTATCCATTCATTATCAAGCCCAAGCGTTGAGTCACATTTATACAATTACAAGCTAGTCGTAATTCTAGAAAGGTGCATATATTCTAGGAAGGTGTAGATGAAGATTGATGTAACATAGTTACAATCACGATGTATAACTGAATCTGCATTTCACATTTAGCACAGACTGAAGATTGAGCATATGTAAATATATAGGAAAACAAAAATATGTATTAAGCTGGCTGTAGCTAAGACACCTGGCAGATTCAGGGTATAGTACTGGCCTGAGGCCATGAGTGAGGGGTCTCGAATACGGAGCAGGAAAGTAAGAACAACTGCGGAACATGACCCCAGGGACACTTTGCGTCAGAGACTCCTCCCGTGCCCACTGGTCGAGAGGCTTTCTGGAGCCCTGCAGCATTTGTCACAAAGGAGCTGGACTCCCAATTAACCCTGACCGCCGGGTGGGGGCGGGGGGTGCCACTCCTCATTTCTGAAGTGTTCTGACAGTTTGTTGGCAAACTGAGGGATTTAAAGTCTGTTGCCAGTGAACATGCGCCCTCATTAGAGGGCGTTTACATATCAAGAGGCTGGCAAATCGCACTGCCTTTGTGTATCCGTCCTTGACCCGCAGCCTTTTTTTTTATCGCTCTTTTGATATGCAAATAGTGCTTGGGGAAGACTAGGCCCCCAAATGTATTAGCTTCTAGCCAGTGTTGGGCGATCTTGACAGCTTTCTTCCCAAAACTCCCCTCTCCTGGCTTCTGCTCCCGTTCCCACCTCTTCTCCTTGCCACCCAAACCCACGCCCCCGATTTCCCATGTCACGTCGCCCTCATCCTGCCTCTAACTTCTGTCCATGCCCACTGCCACCAGCCGCCCTGCTCGCCATTACGTCCAGGGCGTTTCCCGTCCCAGGCTCATCCGCCAGCCTCCACCACTAGCAGAGTCCCCACTCTTTTAACAAACACGTCTTGTCACTATGTTGCTGTAAAACAGACACTCAGGATCGTCTATTCATATTAGATGCAAACTCCTTTCCCTGACCTTTACAGCCCCCACACCACCCCAAGCCAACCCTCCCAACCAGTTCCCTAAAGCTCTCCTCAATCACCCTACGCCCTAACCCAGACCCACTATATTCACAGAACAAAACTCTACTTGCTTTGCTCTGCTGATTCTAGCCCCCACAAAGCTCACTGAAATGCTGTCTTTCAGGGCCCATTTCAAATAACATTACAAGAAGTTTTTCTTAGTCTCATAACAGAATTCTCTCCTGAGAACCCCATAGCTCCTGACTTGTATTTGTGGGGCATCTGCCTTCTGTACTGTCTTGCGAATGGATTTCAGCCCCAGGCAAGTTCACTATGGATTCAATGAGACCAAAAAACGATGGTAGGACATTCTTGCGGTGAAAGGGTTATACCCAACTTTATTTCCACCGTGGCAGGTCAGTCACTAGAATCCCGTCCACTCGGAGCAAGTCCGCGTGCAGCAAGCCTGTCTCTGCCCCTGGGCATCTCTACCCCACAGCCGTCTCAGTCTCTGTCCTCGGTCCTAGCACCACTCCAGTCTCTGCTCTCCTGCAGCCGTGCAGCCGTGCCATGTTGCCCAGAGCACTGGGCAGGACTCTTTATATAGAGCCAATAAGAACGTATTGCCCACACGTGTGTAGTGAGCTAGCCAACGAGGGCCAGGTGAGAACCCTGGCCACAGGAACTTCACTTTATCCACATGTACACAAGCATGCGTATTCATATCTTCCCAGTGTACATACATACATACCTGTATATGAACATGATTATACATACACACATATAGTGTGATAAGGAACACTGTGATTATATACATACATGCATATAGTGTGATAGAGACAATGTGATATTATGAGGAAAACTCCATTTTTTAATCATAAGACCAATATTCCAGCTCTAGCTCTTTCTCTCACCGATTGTCTAATCCAAGGGAAAAGAAGAGGTCAAAGGGTAGGAGCACAGAAGGGGACTTAGGTTTGTTGAGTGACAACTATATCCCCGGCATTATGCCAGATATTATACAAATATTTGCTCCTTTAATTCAAACACAAACCGTACAGCAAAGGTTTAGAGGTAATTTTCGAAGTAGAAAGTTGAAGCTCGGAGAAGTAATGAACTTGCCAAAGTGTCTGAGCCTCAGTTTCTTCCTCCAAAAATGAGAAAAATAGGACCTAACTACCTAGGCTATGGGCCTTACAAAGCTGTCGGGTGGATCAGTTGAGCTCTATATGTAAAAGTGCTCTATCAACAGAAAGTGATATGCTCTTATGTATTTGTTCCATCCTGACTGATTCCAGGTTTCTTTAGGGCAGGAACATTTTCTCAATCATCAAACCTCCAGCATCCAGCACAATACCAGGAAAATAGCAGATACCCAATGGCAGCATCCTCAATGAACGGTCTCTAAGGTCCTGCAGTCCTTAGCTTCATACTTTGGGCCTTGTCGACAACAATAAATACCTGTTGAATTTCATTGAAGTAGAAGGCTGTCTCAGCTAAGATCTGTTTGTGGACCTCTACTGACCCAGCAGTTCAATTACCATTACATTGAAAACATCTGTGAAACAAAATACTTTTTAAGTTTTAATGATGTCTTACTTTTAGAGCAATATATTTTTTTAAATCTAATGTTACAAGAAATTCAGAATGGCAAATATCCTCTCAGATAACTGAAAGGGTCCTTTGTGTATAAGATCTGACCAGAGGATCTAACATTCTTATAAAAACTTCATCTTTCTGTAACTAATATACAATTGCCAGCACCTTGAATTACCCCTTTGCCACACTCAATGGCTATTCCACAGATGTTGGAGGCAGAGGAAGATTTTTAAGTACACCTGTAGTCAGTTCACTTGCTTTCTCCTTAGCAATTTATATCTGCCTTGCTGTCAGAAATTTTCAATTTTATATAGTATGGATTTCTTACCAAAAGCCTCATAATGTGAGTTAAAACATTTTCAACATTCACCTAAAACCAAGTAATCAGGAATGTTATGTAATACAGCACAATCAAAATTACACAAATACACTTAGTATATATGTTGACACTTTGAACAGGTATTCATAAGCCCTGGTGTTTGGATTTTTTCAGACATTTCTATGACAACCCCATCCAGCTTGTTGGAAGATCCGCTTTTCAACATTTACCTGAACTAAGAACACTGTAAGTTTTTCTTTAACAGATCTCCCTTGCAAGGTTGCTGTAAACACCAAATGAATAAGTTGAAGTGCTTTGAAAAATGCCAATAAAAATTGCCCCTTTCTAGAATCTTCTGCCAATAATACTCATGTACCCCTTCTTTCAGGACTTTGAATGGTGCCTCACAAATCACTGAATTTCCTGATTTAACTGGAACTGCGAGCCTGGAGAGTCTGTAAGTTCTTCAAAAAGCTCTTGACTTTGCTTAGAACATGCACTTCCCTTAAAGCCTGGCCAGTCTTAAAGTCAGTGAATCAAAATATGTCACTGTGTGATGCCTGAATAAAAGAATTATGTCTGTTTTGTGTTTCAACAGGACTTTAACTAGAGCACAGATCTCATCTCTTCCTCAAACCGTCTGCGATCAGTTACCTAATCTCCAAGTGCTGTGCGTATCAGCAAGGCAATAATGTTGTGTAAACAGGCAACTTCCATTTAGAGGTGAAATGGAAGACTTTATTGCAATAATCCTCGAAAAAAGGAGAAAGTTCTTTCCTTGCAGGTCTCCAGGAGGTCAGGCCTCCTTTGCCTGCTTTGGGCCAGGGAAGTGGCTTTCTGATGACCTCGGTAATGATGGCAGGGTGCCCTTTGTTCCCAAGTGCCAAACAGTGTCCCATCAGAGTTTCAACTGGCACACATTTCCTTTCAGAAAGTGGATATCAACAAGCCAAGATAATTTCATTTCCCCCTCTAAAGGTTTTGCAAAGCAGAAAAAAAATAACATAATGAACTAAAAACCCAATATGGATGCCAAAATTAAAAACGTATTTATCAGATGCACACAAACCTTGCTAAAGGAGACCAAACATTCTCCCGATATAACTGCGGGTGCCATGTTCTAATATTCCATCTAGCAGTTAAGTGGCTTGCGTTTGTTATTTCTGTTGACATGAAGCTTTTCCCTCTGGCTTTCCCGTCTTACGAAAAGTAGTTCACAGGAATTTGAAGAGCCTTGTTAAGCCCTTCCATTTTCAGCCGTCTTTTTCCACTCAACCCTATTTCCATCCTCTGAAGCATTGCCGGGACTTAATGAAAGGACCCTTCTGTCTTGTCACTGCTCTGTTCTCACCCAGGAGACGTCTGTGACTGTTGAATGCCCGTAGTTGCATCATAGGCTTTACCAAGCGGCAGCTCTACGGATGTTAAGTGAGAAGGGATGCCTGCCATGGCGGTTCCGCCTTCCCCTTGTCCCCAGCCCGCCGCTTCACTTCAGAATTCAGTTGCTCAGTGATTTGGGGTTACAGTAACACGTGACAGCCTTGGACACAGTCGTTCACGTTATCCTCTCCTTTGCCCCACGCCACCCTCATCAGTGAGGTACAGATACAGATGAGAAAACCGAGAATTAGGCAAGTTAGGTACATTTGTCAGTCACACTGAAGAAAAGTGGCAGAGTCCAAATCCAAACACAGGCAGTTTGACTGAGTAACTGGAAAAAAGTGTATGTATCCCAGGTAGTGGACCATGTTAGAATTCTGCCCACCACACCCAGAACACATGTAATTATCATCAGTTCTTGAGGAAACTGGCTCCGGAACATGACTAGGATTTCACATACTGTGATACTCAAGCAGGGCCAGCGTTTAAGTCACATCTGCCTCCACGAGGTCACACAGGGAATGGTACAACACCCAGGTCTAGAACTGCGTTTCTTGCCAATGGGTTTCAGCCCCGGGCAAGTTCACTATGGATGTGGTGAGACCTTGGAACGACAATGGAACATTCTTGGGGTAAAAGGGTTTATTACCTGGCTTGTTATCCCAGCAACAGGTCAAGCAATAAAATTATGTCTGCAACCAACAGCCTGCAGATCTATAATCCTCCTTCATCTCTGCCACTGAGCACTGGGCAGAGCTCTTTATACAGTGACTCAGCCAATCATAGCTCATTGCCTCTGGGTGTGGAAGTATTAGCCTAGCAGGAGGCCAGTTACATCATCAAGTAGTTTAGGGTCAGGTGAGGATCCTGGCTATAGGAACTTCCATTTTCCCCACACTGCATAAATAGAGAATGACCGGCAAATTGGTTAAAATCAAAGGCTCTGAGTCTGCTTTTCTGGCTCAAATCCAGTTTCCCTCTGTACCCAGAGTTTGTACTGCACAGTTTCTTGAGCAAGTCATTTATCCCTTCTGGGGCTCCATTTCCCAACCTATAAAATAGACATGTAATTTTCCTTCAGAAGATTAAATGAGTTACTACATGTCAAACATTATACGAGCACCTGGAACGCTGTAAGCACTCAGGCGCTGCTGGCTGTTATCATCTTCTTTCTCATTTCCTTAACACCATTACTCTTTCCTCAAGCTCTACTTTCTTCCCATTGCAACTTAAAAAGCCTGGGAGAATACAGATGCATTAGCAGCAGTATTTTGCTACTTTCAGAGCACTTCAACCTGTAATATTGATTTGTTCTTCACAACAGCCCTGCGAGATCAGCAAAGCAGGTTCTTCTTATTGAAAGAGAGGAATTGGCAGGCTGCCTGGCAAATTGTTCAGAGCAAAGGCTCTGTGCTCTAGGAAAGACATCAGTGCTTTGGCCAGTGAAGGGACCAGCTAGAATTGGTTGAAGCTGAGAATAGAACTCAGGGTCCTGACCTCTTCTCCAGTCTACTTTATGTTCTGGAAGCATAACACCGAGAGCTCCCCTCCTTTGGACAAATAATTCACTGAGTACCTGTTCCAGGAGGAAATTTCACTGAACATGAGTAATTTTGCCCCCACGTTGCTCACCTCCACTTGAGTTACTTGGTTGTGTGTGGCTTTCCCTACTTAATAGCTGGTGATCTTAGGCAAATAATTCAACATTGGTTGGGGATGGATAATCATAGTGTCTCCCTCATAAGGTGACCACAAGAATTAAATAAAATAATTTAGGGAAAGCTGTAAACATGTCTTTATATAAGAAGTGTTTGATCAATGTTAGCCATGAAAATCATCAGGTAGAAGGTAAGAGAAGATGACCCTAAGTCTTTATGTAGAAGATTTGATAAACACTCTACTAAGAGGTACTTGGGAAGGATTTGTCCCCTTGAAGTCTATGGACATGAATGAACCAAATTAGTATCAGCTTTGATAATACATGAGTCCATTTTATTACATTCACTACTTTTCAAATTTATGCACCATATTGTTAACCAAGCATATTTGTGCATAGGTGTCAAGTATGGTTTTGTTTTTTTGTTATTTGTTTGGTCTGGTTTGGTCTTTCAAACCTCTAGTAAAACTACAAAGTCATGTTTGCAAACAGCTTCATCTGAAATATGTCTGTGTAGTAAATGAACTGTATTTCTATATAAATTCCATTTAGCTAATAAATATAGGATAAAGTGATAAGTTATAAGATTAGAATAATTTGAAAGCCTCTTAGAAACAATATGGATCTTTCAGTTGCATGGTAGTAGTGACCTGGTATTAAGAATTAGAATCAGGCATGAAAATGTGTTAGTCAATTAGCTGATAAGTTTCAAAACATGAGACAAGATTTTTCTAAATATCTATGTTACTTTATCTACCAGCTTTCTTTTTTTTTTTTTAACTTTCTGCAAATTACCATGGCTTGTTTCAGATTAGTTATATTATACTATAAATATGTCCAGATGTTTTTGTTTTTCTGTAATTTGTTGAGTTTGGGCTGAAGGCTTTCTTAGATTTTTTTTTTTCCTGTCTTGTAGTGATTGATTTCAAAGTTAGTGCTATGTTTTGAATTGTTGGGTTTTTTTTTTTAGTTGATTAGAAAAGAACCAACAGTAATTCCCTTAGCTGTAGAGATACAACAGCTCTTAGAAACAGAGGCACAATTATTTAATTTAATATGTACTCATTTCAGTAAGATAATAGCTAGGACATTGTAGATCATCACTGACAAAATATAGATAAATTCATTTTGAAAAATTTTTAAATCAGTTAAAGAAGTATAACAGTTATATTTCAGTAAATGTTTGAATCTGTTGCTTAATCCAGTAACGCCTGTGACTACCTGGTCTGTGTCAGAGCTGGGGAAGCCAGAGTCTACCTTTGGGAGATGTATCATTTTGGAGGGGATGGGAGAGCAAAACATGTTTCCTTACGATTAATAATGTAACAGATTTTCCCTTCTGTACCTTCTGGTCTCCAGAGATCTGTCTTACAACCTGCTAGAAGATTTACCCAGTTTTTCAGTCTGTCAGAAGCTTCAGAAAATGTAAGTCTGTAAGAGTCTCTGAATAAATTAGCAAAATACAAGAGCCCAAACTCACACTTCCAGGGGTCCTGGGTTTGCTTAGCAGGGGGTTCACTGGAGAGAGACATTTGAAGCTTTCCTTTCTTACACACGCGAGGTGTGACAGTATAGGATGGCTATAAAATCAGGAAACGTATGTAATATTGTTTTACCAGGCTTTGTACTATGAGTACAGCTGTTTATTATGTGTTTGCTTTTTCTTTTTTCTGAATGGGGTATAATCACGAACTGGGTTTATTTGAGCTTTGGACTTTTTCTAAGCTTACATATCCAATGAGTGCTGTTATTTCTAAATATGGGGAAGACATGGATTTGTTGGGATGTTTGTTTCACAATAGCCGTCTTCAGAGGAGGTACCACATTTGCCATATCTGAGATGCCATTGAGGCCACTTATGCATGAAATACCTTATAATTCCTCTCTTAAAACTGCCTCCTCCACCAAACATCAGCCTTACTGCTTTAGAGTCATACTTTGATTTTGATCAAAATAATATTAACCATCTATTCTCCCCGACTTAATTTTTCTCTGAATGCCTTTGGGAAATTAAAAGGAGGGGGGAATCCACCTTTAAAGGTAAGGATTTGATGCTCCTGAAAACCCTGCAGGGAGGCAAGAAAGGCTCAGTAGGTACGGCCAGGAGCGGCAATCCTCAAGGTGTTTGGGGGAAGATGGCATTTCTTATATGCTTAATATTCACCCAGAGGAACTAGCTGCTCTGAAAGAGAGGGAATGCTTATATAAGTATATAAATGTTCTTCAAACAAAACAAAATTTTTAAAAACAGTTCCTTTGATTGAGGGCAGGTATTATTGACTCAGCAAAAGTTCTCTGAGGATTGATCTCTGAAACCAGTGACGTTGAAATCAATCTTTGGAACTCTGTCATTTCAGAGACCTCTGTCATAATGAAGTCTATGAAATTAAAGTCGACACTTTCCAGCACTTGCTTAGCCTCCGATCTCTGTGAGTACCACCCCCTGGGCCTTCCCTCACACAGAGCGCTTTCCTTCTCTTCGGGGTCTTCCCCTAATATTTTCTTTTCACTGCACACTGGTATCGTTGGACCTTTGTGCTTATATTTCCTATGAAAAGGCAAATATTTTGTTCATGATCTTTTCAGGAACCAATTCAAAAGCAGTAAATTTGCAGTCTGCTCTCTGCCACTCAGCAGACGTGAAACTTCGATAAAGAAGGAGGCCATACTGCTGAATAAGCTGTAGAGTGTGTTTCTGTGTGCAGTGTGGGATTGGCAGAGGTTGGTTTTCATACGGAAATGGATGACCACCCAATTCTTCCTTCACCCATTTCCTGGTTAATTGATTTTTCAACTGGCGTCCCAAAGTGCTTCAGAATCACCTGGGGCGACGGTAAAAAACACAGACTCCCTGTCCTCACCAGCCTCCTGCACTAGAGTCTCTGCAGTGGGGCCTGACCATCTGAATTCTAACGAGTGCACGAAGGATTGAGCACAGCTGCCCTGGAAAATGTTTTCTGCTGCTCAGATGACTAAGAGTTGTAAATATTTAATTCCACTTTATGATTGAAAACACCATATATTAACCAAAAATGAAAAAAACAAAAGCAAAACTTGGTAACAGATTTTCTGTGTGTGACAAGCAAAACAGTTAAAACTTTTCAATCTTAAAACTAAATTTTAAGGTAATTTTGATGAATGATGATGATATGTAATGTTTAAACTCTGGTATACTTTATTAAGAACTTTTTTTTTGCTATTATTAATATACAATTACATGAGCAACATTATGGTTACTAGACTCCCCCTATTTTCAAGTCCCCACCACATACCCCATTGCAGTCGCTGTCCATCAGCGTAGAAGGATGCTATAGAGTCACTACTTGTCTTCTCTGTGTTATACTGCCTTCCCTGTGATCCCCCACCCCACCCCCACCCTTGCTACATTATGTGTGCTAATCGTAATGCCCTTTTTCCCCCTTATCCCTCCCTTCCCACCCATCTTCCCCAGTCCCTTTCCCTTTGGTAACTGTTAGTCCATTCTTGGGTTCTGTGAGTCTGCTGCTGTTTTGTTCCTTCAGTTTTTTTCTTTGTTCTTATACTCCACATATGAGTGAAATCATTTGATACTTGTCTTTTTCGGCTTGGCTTATTTCACTGAGCATAATACCCTCTGGCTCCATCCATGTTGTTGCAAATGGTAGGATTTGTTTTCTTCTTATGGCTGAATAATATTCCATTGTGTATATGTACCACGTCTTCTTTATCCATTCATCTACTGATGGACACTTAGGTTGCTTCCATTTCTTGGCTATTGTAAATAGTGCTGCGATAAACATAGGGGTGCATATGTCTTTTTCAAATTGGGCTGCTGCATTCTTAGGGTAAATTCCTAGGAGTGGGATTCCTGGGTCAAATGGTATTTCTGTTTTGAGTTTTTTGAGGAACCTCCATACTGCTTTCCACAGTGGTTAAACTAATTTACATTCCCACCAGCAGTGTAGGAGGGTTCCCCTTTCTCCACATCCTCGCCAACATTTGTTGTTGTTTGTCTTTTGGATGGTGGCCATCCTAACTGGTGTGAGGTGATATCTCATTGTGGTTTTAATTTGTATTTCTCTGATAACTAGCAATGTGGAGCATCTTTTCATGTGCCTGTTGGCCATCTGAATTTCTTCTTTGGAAAAGTGTCTGTTCAGATCCTCTGCCCCTTTTTTAATTGGCTTATTTGCTTTTTGTTTGTTGAGGTGCATGAGCTCTTTATATAATTTGGATGTCAACCCCTTATCGGATATGTCATTTATGAATATATTCTCCCATACTGTAGGATGTCTTTTTGTTCTACTGATGGTTTCCTTTGCTTTTTAGCATGATGTAGTCCCATTTGTTCATTTTTGCTTTTGTTTCCCTTGCCCAGGGAGATATATTCATGAAGAAGTTGCATCAAGAGATTTTTGCCTGTATTTTTTTATAAGAGTTTTATGGTTTCATGACTTACATTCAGGTCTTTGATCCATTTTGAGTTTACCTTTGTGTGTGGGGTTAGACAGTAATCCAGTTTCATTCTCTTACATGTAGCTTTTTTGCCAACACCAGCTGCTGAAGAGGCTGTCATTTCCCCATTGTATACCCATGGCTCCTTTATCATGTATTATTAATTGACCATATATGCTTGGGTTTATATCTGGGCTCTCTATTCTGTTCCACTGGTCTATGGGTCTGTTCTTGTGCCAGTACCAAATTCTCTTGATTACTGTGGCTTTGTGGTAGAGCTTGAGGTCGGGGAGCATAATTCCCCCTGCTTTATTCTTCCTTCTCAGGATAGCTTTGGCTATTCAGGGTCTTCTGTCATTCCATATGAATTTTAGAACTATTTGCTCTAGTTCATTGAAGAATGCTCTAGGTATTTTCATAGGGATTGCATTGAATCTGTGGATTGCTTTAGGCAGGATGGCCCTTTTGACAATATTAATTCTTCCTAGCCAAAAGCATGGGATGAATTTCCATTTATTAGTGTCCTCTTTAATTTCTCTTAAGAGTGTCTTGTAGTTTTCAGCGTATAGGTCTTTCACTTCCTTGGTTAGGTTTATTCGTAGGTATTTTATTCTTTTTGATGCAATTGTGAATGGAATTGTTTTCCTGGCTTCTCTTTCTGCTAGTTCACTGTTAGTGTATAGGAATGCAAAAATTTCTGTGTATTAATTTTGTATCCTGCAACTTTGCTGAATTCAGATATTAGATCTAGTAGTTTTGGAGTGGATTCTTTAGGGTTTTTTATGTACAGTATCATGTCATCTGCAATCAGGGACAGTTTAACTTCTTCCTTGCCAATGTGGATGCGTTTTATTTCTTTGTGTTGTCTGATTGCCATGGCTAGGACCTCCAGAACTGTGCTGAATAGAGGTGGGGAGAGTGGGCATCCTTGTCTTGTTCCCGATCTTAAAGGAGAAGCTTTCAGCTTCTTGCTGTTAAGTATAATGTTGGCTGTGGGTTTGTCATATATGGCCTTTATTATGTTGAAGTACTTGCTCTCTATACCCATTTTGTTGAGAGTTTTAATCAGGAATGGATGCTGAATTTTGTCGAATGCTTTTTCAGCATCTGTGGAGATGATCATGTGGTTTTTGTCCTTCTTTTTGTTGATGTGGTGGATGATGTTGATGGATTTTCGAATGTTGTACCATCCTTGCATCCCTGGGATGAATCCCACTTGATCATGATGGATGATCTTTTTGATGTATTTTTGAATTCGGTTTGCTAATATTTTGTTGAGTATTTTTGCATCTATGTTCATCAGGGATATTGGTCTGTAATTTTCTTTTTTTGTGGTGTCTTTGCCTGGTTTTGGTATTAGAGTGATGTTGGCCTCGTAGAATGAGTTTGGGAGTATTCCCTCCTCTTGTACTTTTTGGAAAACTTTAAGGAGGATGGGTATTAGGTCTTGTTCTGAATTTATGTTACCCTTTCTTTACTTTTGGTTTAAATCAGCTTGTGAAAGTCTTTTACTTTTTTGAATAAGTGTGAAACAAAAATACATTACCTACTTTCATTACCTGCCTTATTCACCAGATTGGAGTTTTGGGTGTTTCCAAAAGTTAGTTCTGTTTGAAAAGGCTGACATAATTGATAAGACTGTATTATATCACGGAAATTTGCTATAAGTTGTACTTAATTGTGTTTACCAAATAAATAAAGGGGCTGACCTCTAAAGATATCAAAAGAATGGGACACAGACCCTGAAGGCGACATGTCTGAGTCCCCTGAATTCCTTCTGCCTTTTAGAACTCACATCAGTCGCACACCAAACTCTGCCAAGCCCAGTTCATCTGCTCTTCCACCAGGCGCACTGGCTCACCATCATCATCCCCATGACTGGTCTTCTCACCGTCAGTCTCTGCCCTTTCATCTCATTCTCCAAAGAGAACTTTTCTTAAATAGAAATCTAAGCATGATACCTCCCTGTTTCAAAAATCTTATTTCCCTATTGTCTTCAAGTTCAAGTTCAATACTAAACTTCCCAACACAGCCCCTTCAGAATCTGACTCCAACTGCCCAGTCCAGCTTTATCTCTCCCCTACAAGTTCCTGGCCCCCTGACCCACAGGCAGCTGCTTCTCCTCTTCCTGCTGCCCACTGGACCCCTGCCTGCCACTTCTTGGCTTGCTCCCTCTCGTCCCATGAGTCAAGACCTCCCCCTTGGGGCATACCCCACTCTGAGGCACTTTGCACATTCTTGGCTACAGGGCCCAACACTCAGACTGCCCTGCCTGAAAATGACAAGAACTTTCTCCTCTTCTCATCCTGGGAGTCGAGTACAGGGGCCCTCTCATTCTTTCCTTAAGAATTCCAATCACGTTTTGAGCAAAAGATCAAGGATGCTGAAGCCAGCTTGGTTTGAATCCTAGCTCCTGGGATGACTCTGTGACTTTGAGCAACTCACATCATACTCTGTGCTTCATTCCTCACCAGTAAAATGGGCTCATGACATTAACTGACTCTTAGAGTAGTTTTGGGGGTTATAACACAGGTAAAAAAACTTACAGCCATACCTGGCACATAGTAAACATGCAACAGCGTTGTGAAAAAACAAAATTCATCCAAGTAAATTCGAAGATCTAATCGGCTTTATTAAGCAGTTTGTGAATCGGGCAGCACCCCCTCTAGCAGGTAGAGAGATGCTCCTAGGAATTATCCAAAATGAAAGGTCTTTACAGATGGGAGGTTGGGGTTGGGGGAGTTACTAGTAGAAAGGGAAGAAGGGATTGTTTCAGGCAAGGCCAGTTTCTCCTAGAGAGAAGAGCAGGGGATGACGACCTATTTTTTAGGGAAGGTAGAGAGGTTCATGTGACAGATTAGCTTATCAATGGTGCTGACCAGGAAATTCCTGACTGACTGCTGTTCTGGGGGAGGTTGCAACTGTAATGAAGTTCATGGTGCAAGCCCCTGTTTGGTGACTTGGCCTAACAGGAGTGACACCATGTGTCTTTTCAGCAGTGTCATTGTGGTGGTGGTGGTTATTATTATTATTAATTCTTATTATCATTATTGGACAAGTGTATATCTTTTTTGGGTATATCAGTAAAGGTCCTGGCAGGAAACAGAATTCACCCAAGATGGTTCAAATGAAGAGACATTTACCTAGGTGTTGGCAGGGAGCAAGCAAGGCATGGGTGTGCAGAAAACCAGCAACATGGCCAAGAGTGGGGCTGAGGAGACACAGGGAGGAAATGGTGTCTCTAAAGTTGAGGAATAGCTGAGGCATGGAGAGGGGGTGTGTGGCTGAGAAGGTGTGCGGCCGCCGTCAGGGACAAGATTCCAACACAGAGAAGGAGCAGACCACAGGCGCCCAGCTCCATCCTCCTCGGGGGCTGCACTGAAAACCCAGCTGGGAAGCTGTGGGGACACCAGCATGGAGCCCTGGGAGGGTCAGCCCCAAACCCAGAGCAGGCAGGGAGTGAAATCGGCTCCTCTCAGGCCGCTGGGAGGACTCCTGCCAACAGGCTCAGGGATGGGAGTGGAGTGACAGTCTTTGAACATACAAATTCTTTCCTTTTTATCTAACACCCAATGAAATCACCATAAAGCCCCATGGCAAGGCTTGGCCTACATTCCTGATACTCTGCTTTGTGAAGCTCGCTGGGGCACCCAGGTTCTGCTTGAAGCTGCCAGAAACTTTGACAAATGGAATGACTTGCTTCCCTCACTGGACACATACTTTATGAGCAGCTTGGTAGAAGACAGTCTCCTGATGGAATTATCCGACCGCCATTTCTAGCTTTCCCAATCCTTCCATGCCATTTCTTTCCCTTCTTAGCTAGAATTCTCTTCTGTTCTGTAATCAGTGAAAGAGGCAAAAGAAAAAGGGTTCCAGGTTCCTCCAGGTCAGGGAGACTTTCAAATGAGAATATAAATATTGCGAATACCATTTATGCAAGGTAACTGGGTGGGGGGCAATGCAAAAATAAACCACTTACCTGTGCTAGAGGAAAGTTGACTCCGATCACTTTCAGTTTTCTCAAATGACTACACTTTATTCATTAGGCACTTAAAAAACAATTTTTAAGTTCATTTCTCCTTTTTCAAAGTGAAGTTCTTTTTCCTGCTACATTACCTACATTTCATTACGTGTGTATGTTGAGTGAATTATATTTCTCCATAAATTGTAGATTTTCTTTGTTATCAAAGGATTTTATTTCCAACATAAATTAGCTTCTTTTCTATTCATTTCCCAGTTAAGAACTTAAATGTCCATCTCCTGGACTGGGATTTCTTTTTTTTAAGTTTTTCTGTGTTTCTCTTAAGGCCTCACATACCTGGCAGTGTTCAGAAAGTCTTGCTGAGTTTCATCACATATCCAGGGACATTTTATCACTTAAAAACACACTTGCTTGTCGAGGGGGACCCTCAGAAGTTCCTGTCTCTTCCTACTCCTGTGCCCTCATTCATCTTGGAAATGCCCTAATAAAATTTTACGGCCATGTAAAAGTCAACTTTTTAGCAAGAAGAGAGTAAAAACTACAGTAAACCACCGGAATGATTTTTTTCTCGACTGATTTAAACAAGACTGCATTTCAGTTCACTCTTTTGTCATCTTATATTACTACTATCTTTATGTGGAGGATGATTTGATAAGCTAAATGCTCCTGTCCTGAATGGAAATTAAATTTTGGTAGAAGAATGAATATATATGGTAAAAACGTCACACTGTCTTCTTTTTATATGTAATTCTCTCAGTTGACTTTTTTTTTTTTAAATAGGAATTTAGCTTGGAACAAAATTGCCATTATTCACCCCAATGCATTTTCCACTTTGCCGTCTCTAAGAAAGCTGTGAGTATTTCATTACCTGTTTTTGGCATGTCTCGTAGTAATTGGGGGCCATCTAATTCATCAAAACGTGGGTTTGGCTGAGGAAGCCTGCGCAGATTGCCCGGGCCCCAGTGCTCCCCACAGCAGAGAGGACACCCCCCCCCAGGGCCCTGTGGGCCTTCGCGCGGGCAGCTGAAGATCTGGGGGATAGCTGGCTCCCATCAGAGAGGCGAAATTCTCCATCTCTGCTGAGGACTCAGGCGGAACGGAATAAGATGTGGATTCAGTTCTAAAAGGCTGTCATTTTGTAGTTTGCCGTCCTGACTAACAGGAAACCCGCCTGTCCCTTTTTTACCTCCTCTTTCTGCCTCTTGCTCCTTCTTCTCCCCTTTTCCCTTGTCTAATAAAGACAGAATTGGTCAGACAGAAGTTGGGGAATAAACCCCCAACGTTTTCCCCTACTCAACTCCATCCTCCTAACTCCGTCCAGTCAGTTATGGTTTTTCAGATTAGATGTAGCACCTTCCGTTTGACTTTAGATGTCTCCACCCAGAAAAATTAGGCTGACTATAGAAAGTGCAATTAGGATGAGATGAAAACATTTTCCCCCTGCAATTCTGATTGTAAACAGAGAAGTTATCAGGAGTGAAAGCCAAAATGGTTACTTTTACCATTAAGAGTAAGGACCCATCTTAGAAGTTTTTATGGAGCCATTTAATGATCTTCAGGCTGCTTTTGTAACCTAGGCGTTTTGGGCTAATGCAGACTCAAAGCCAATGTTATTTGATGTTTTGCAGAGACCTCTCATCCAACTGCCTGTCGTCTTTTCCTGTAACTGGGTTACATGGTTTAACTCACTTAAAATTAACAGGAAATTATCCATTACAGAGCTTGATATCATCTGAAAACTTTCCAGAACTCAAGTGAGTTTGTCATTAAAACTAATAGGATACATTTTTGGTCATGTGAAATAATAGACGTGTTAGAGTAGTTTTCAAAATTTATGAGGTCATGGGACTCTCTTGACTAGCATTTCATGCCCTCAAGTTGACCAGGAAATCCCTGACTGACTGCTTTTCTGGGGGAGGTTGCAACTGTAATGAAGTTCATGGTGCAAGACCCTGTTTGGTGACTTGGCCTAACAGGAGTGACACCATGTGTCTTTTCAGCAGTGTCATTGTGGTGGTGGTGGTGGTGGTTATTATTATTGTTAATTCTTATTATCATTATTGGACAAGTGTATATCCTTTTTGGGTATATCAGTGAAGGTCCTGGCAGGACAATCCCGAAGGGGGAGAGGGTGTCTTCCTGATCACATTTCCCTTCTTTCTCAGAGATGCCTCCCAGAATCACAGAGTTCATGGAAAGAGTTCAAAAACCATTGATCCACGGGGTAAAAACTGGGACATGTAGTTAAATAACATTATGTTATTGTACTACTTTTGACATTTTTTAATTCATCTAGCTTGTGAAATGGACTAAATTAATATTTCTTTGAAGAAGTAATGCTCTTTAAAACCTGTTATGTTTATTATCAATAAAGTAGGCCCTTGAAAGAGTGTGTATATATGTATATTTTTTAAACTACCACTTTTAAAACCATAACCCCAGAAGATAGTTCAGAAAGTAGAGAGAAAAAAAAATCTAAATATCCCCTAAACAACTTTTATGTTATTTCCTCCCAGACTTTGTTTTCAATGTATTTTTAACTGTTAGAATCACAGTCCATATACAAACTTCTGTCATGATTTTGTCATTTAACATTGCGTCACACCATAAGCACTTTTTAGTGGCACTACAATTTTCCTAGCAGTTATTTTTAACCTTTCTTTTATGAAAATTTTCAAGCACAAATGTAGAGAAAAATAGTATGACATACCCATCACTCAACCTCAGCAATTATCAACATTTCATAGCAATAATTTTTAATAACACCAACACTATTATAATTAGCACTATAGTGAATATCTTTATGCCCATTATTAGCATTTTAGTTCATGAATTAAGGCTAAAATCCAAAGGCAAAATTATTGAGTGAAAGATGAACACTATATTTAACAACGTGTTTAAGTCTGTGTTTTTTGTTTGGTTTTGTTCAATTAAAGGGTTATAGAAATGCCTTATGCGTACCAGTGCTGTGCATTCGGAGTGTGTGAGAATGTCTATAAAATTTCTAATCAGTGGGATAAAGGTGACAACAGCAGTACAGATGACCTGCATAAGAAAGATGCTGGAATGTTTCAAGTTCAAGGTAAGACTGCCATGTCACAGTGATGAAATTGCATCTGGAAGGGTCTTGAAAAGTCATCAAACAGATCATCTGAGCTCCAGACATGTCTGGAGTAACCACCCCAGCAAGTTGGGAACCAATCCCACTTTTTAAAGACTCCCAGAGAAAGAGAAAGCTCCTTCAGAATTCCTTCTAAAACTTCCTCTTTTTTGTAAGTGAATTCCTAGTCCTTTTATTTATAATTAGATCCCCCTTAGCCTATATTGTCCTCAGGGGTAATTATTAATATTGATACCAGTATTTCTGTAAACTTTTAAAAACACCTCAAACTTTTAAAAATCCACATCCCTGTTGGATACCTTTCCCAAACTTGCTTCTGAGCTTTTTTCTCCAGAAGATAAAATTTAATTTTCTTCTATGGCCTAGGGGTAGAGGAGGATATAGGCATTTTACATGCCTCCCTATTTCAACAGAAGGCCTTAAGAATCCAACTTCTTATCCATCTAATTCTAAAACATTCCCCCCTCGTACCCCTCACATGGGTATCTGTCGGGAAGGTGAGATGAGATAATGTCTGTAAAGCGCTTGGCTTTCCTTGAAGTAAGACCTGACCTAAATAGACAGCAATGCACCTCAGCCACACCTGTGGTAACGAGGAGGCGCTCTGGGACGTCCCACTCTCCTTTCCTGCCAGCTTTGCAAGTTCGCACAGAGCCTAAACAGACCGGCTCTTCTTCTTTGGGCCTTAATGATTCGTTAATGCACAAGCAGGTACGATTCAGTCAGTCTGCACATTGCCCTAACATTCCTTCCTATGCGCATACTGATTTAAGAAGCTGGTATTTTGTACCTTGGCTTTTTTATTTTAGACCTCAACATATGTCTTGTTCTGGTTCTTGCTTTAGTTTTTGCTGTTCCTGCCTCATCCACCCTAATGTCTACTATATTTATTAACTAGAGAAAAAAAAATTAAAGTGGCTTATATGTTCCAGGCACTGTTCTAGGCCCTAGAGGTAAACGATGAACAAGAGAAACAAGGTTCTTTATGAAGTTTATTTTCAAGGGCAGTGGTTTTCAACCCTGGGCCTCCTATTGGAAGCACACAGAAGCTCTTTAAAAATGCTGATGATGAACCAAACAGCAGGAGACCCAGAGACACTGAAAAGTGGTGGGTGGGGGAGGGGTCGGGGTGGGTGGCTGGGAGGTTGAGGGGATAAAGGGGCACAAAAATCTCAGTCACAGTATAAGCTGGGGGTGGGGGGATGGAAGCGCGGCATGGAGAACATAGCCAAGGATTCTGTAACATCTTCCTGTGTTGACTGGCATAACTGCACTAATGGAGGTGAGGATTTAATAATATGTGTGACCATCGAACCACTGTGCTGTATATTTAAACCCAATATAATACTGTGTATCCACTATACTTCAATAAAAAAATTGAAAAAAAAATGCTGATGCCAAAGCCCCACACCAGACCAATTAAATCAGTGTCTTTGGAAAGTGTGTTAGATCACAAAACTCCTATTTCTTGGATAGCCAAACCAAACACCAAGCAGTTACTTGATTTGTCCTCTGTTAAGCAGAATTCCCCAGAAAGATAGAAACTTACTGTACCTAATTCTCCCTCTTGTGCTCAGAGAGCACAGCCCAAAACATTTTCACTATGGCTTTCTGAGCAATATAAAATTTGTTAAAGTGATTTTTCCACTGAATGGAGAGGCCCACAGCCTCTCTCTAATTTAGCTGTGCAGTTTGGGGCCGTGATGAGCTGCAGGGAACAAGGACAGAATGAGAGAGCTTAGATGCATAACCAGGACTCCGGGGCTACTCTCCCTTTCCCCAGTCCTGCTGAAATACTATGTCACAGAGTGGATGTAGTAGAACATCCAAAGGCAAGTTTATAATAGACTCACAGGAAAGCCAGGGCTCAGGGAAAAGTGGGATGTCTGCCCTTATGTTCCCTTGACACTTCATGTCTCAACGGCAGTCCAGGACTCTCCTCACTGGGCTTTGTCCCCTGAAAAGAGAGAGAACTAATCAGTCCAAGATTTCTCATCCCTGCAGATGAGCGTGATCTTGAAGATTTCCTGCTTGACTTGGAGGAAGATCTGAAAGCCCTTCCTTCGGTGCAATGCTCCCCTTCACCAGGTGAGAACGACATCAGAACTGCCTCAGCGGTGCCCACCATCAGCTCTGAGGCCGGAGGTGACATTTTCGCTACACTTCAGGACAACACCTGGGCCATCTTTGTGCCTCATCAGTGTCCTTTCCCAGGGGGCCCTTTGAGATATGAGATATGAATGTTTGTTCCCTGGAGTTGGTCTCTATTCACAAATAGGATTTTTGTGAGAATCTTTTGATTCAGACTGCTGGAAATTAAGGAATCAAGCCTGTAGTGAGAGGCATATGTGATTTTTAAAATGATGTCAGCAATTCCACCTGAACAGTCAGGCCTCATGTAGTCACTGACTTGAAAGTGATTTCTTTCGCCTTCCCAAAATAGCTATTTGGTTGAAGCAAACAACAGTTTATACAGATAAGTAAAAAATATCTACGTATATTGACTTCACTTCCTTGTTTGTCCCATTCCAAGAAACAGAATGGGCCAGTTAAAAAAAAAAACACAGCTGGGAAGGGTTGATATTTTATTTTCAATAAATAGATCGTCCCTTGCTCCCAAACATCAAATGGCAAGCTAAACCTAAGATGCGATTTTCATGAAATGCACGTTCATAGTACCTATACATCCTCTTCCAATTTTATGGAGTATTTCCCTAGGATTCTCCTTTTCTGCTTACAGAAACTTTTCAAAGCATTCTGGAAAACTATAATGCAAAGCCCAGAACATCTGACTTCTTACCTGGCCCCAGCTCTGCTGTATTGGGGAGACCGTAATCAAGTGATTTAAGTTCCCCGTATCCGTTTTCTGTGTACAGCTTGAACACATGGTACCTGGTAGACTCACCCAGTCAGTGCTGCCAAAGCTCTGAGACAGTAACCACAGCGGTTTACGAAAGTGGAGGGCACCACAGGGGAACCGCGTTCCCACGGGCATTACTGGCCTCTATCTCTTGGTGTCCTCTAACAGAAACCAACAGGTCATTTGGCAAAACTGGTAAACCCTCATTTAATGCCCAGTCTTTCTTTCTTGGACTTCCAGGGCCCTTCAAGCTCTGCGAATACCTGTTTGGTAGCTGGCTGATCCGGGTGGGGGTGTGGACCGTGGCCGCAGTGGCACTCACCTGCAATGCACTGGTGACCTCGGCAGTGTTCCGAGCGCCTCTGTACATTTCCCCCATAAAACTGCTGATTGGGCTGATAGCCGCAGCGAACATGCTCACGGGGGTCTGCAGCGCTGTGCTGGCTGGCGTGGACGCCTTCACCTTCGGCCGCTTTGCCCGGCACGGTGCGTGGTGGGAGCAGGGGGCTGGTTGCCAAGCCGTTGGTTTTTTGTCCATTTTTGCTTCGGAATCATCTGTGTTCCTGCTGACTCTGGCAGCCCTGGAGCGTGGGGTCTCTGTGAAGTGCTCCGCACACTTGGGAACCAAAACTGCGGTTTCCAGTCTGAAAGCAGTCGCAGCGCTGTGCACGCTGCTGGCTGTGACCGTGGCCGCGGTGCCCCTGCTGGGCGGCAGGGGGCTCAGCGCCTCGCCGCTCTGCCTGCCCCTGCCCTCTGGAGAGCCCAGCGCCGCGGGCTACACGGTGGCTCTGGTCCTGCTCAATTCCCTTTGCTTCCTCGTGATGACCGTCGCCTACACCAGACTCTACTGCAGTTTGGAGCAGGGAGACCTGGAGAGCGTGTGGGACTGTCCCATGGTAAAGCACATGGCCCTGCTGCTCTTCACCAACTGTGTCCTCTACTGCCCGGTGGCCTTCTTGTCCTTCTCCTCCTCACTAAACCTCACATTTATCAGTCCTGAAGTGATCAAGTTTATCCTTCTGGTGATTGTCCCCCTTCCTGCCTGTCTCAATCCTCTTCTCTACATCCTCTTCAATCCCCATTTCAAAGAGGATCTGGGGGGCCCGGGAGAGCAAACCCACTTCTGGACAAGATCCAGACCCCCGAGCCTGATGTCTGTCGACTCTGACGATGTCGAGAAACAGTCCTGCGACTCAACCCGAGCCTTGGTGACTTTCTCCAGCGCCAACACGGCCTACGACCTGCCTTCCAATCCGGGGTCACCGCCCGCTTATCCAATGACCGACAACTGCCGTCTTTCATCGGTGGCATTTGTCCCATGTCTCTGATTAATATGTGAGAGAAAAAGGTTTCAAAAATCGGAAACCTAAGAATGTGAGATGGAGCGCATCAGAGCAGTGACCAAAAAGAGCTGCAGCTGGTTCCTTAAAAAAATCTCTGTGGGAAAAGCTGAAAACCTATTGATACTGGAGAGTGAGAAATAAGTCTAAATGCTGCTTGTATCATTTGTTCAGATAAGAGAGAGATCAGCCACAGTATTTAGGGGAGCCTAGATTTTTTAAAAAGCAGGTCGAAATGTTCCAAAAAGATTCTCCATGATTTCAAGTGAATTCTTTTTAAACTCACCACTCTGTGGATTTCAGCGAGGAGGTGGAGGGTATCTGTTTACTTATGAAGTGGGGTTTAAACCCAAAAAACCCTTAAAAGATGGTTGGGAGTTATTAGGAAGATAAGGGTTTTAAGTGGTCTACATGACTTAGTAAAGGTTGTGACAAACAGGATTTCATTTTCATGACCATGTGGAGATGTTTTAGGCCTACCCTGCCTTTCCTCAGAAAGGATCCTTCCAGGTCCCTAACTCCCCATGAATAGGTAATGCAAGGCATCATCACCTCACTCTATTCACATCATTTGTAGAGATGCTGGATTTTATGTATCAGCATTAGAGGGTTACACTGTCAGTGGAACAAAACCGCTTACAAATATTTTGAAAGGAAAATGAACTTCCTAAATTCTTAAACCACCAGGAAGGCAGTCATCTACAGGCGGGGTTTGCTGCCTTTGTGTCTAATCCGTGTTTAACCCCTTGGTGTCCGGACTCAAGAGAAGTCTATTGCCAGCAGTGGACACACCAGAAAAGATGGTAAGCAACCTGGGATTTATTTTTTCTGGGTGAGTACACATCTTTCACAGATTTTATCAGTTGACTGGAATTGAGGTGCATCTTAAGGTAATGGTCAAATGCAGACACAGCATAAATTAAACCCACTAACATGACTTCTCACATTCTAGCAATGATGTCTGAAACCACTTTGGACTCAACAGACTTGGTAATATATTATCCTGTTTATTTAGCTTGGTTTTAGTCACATTGTCTTTGGATCAACCCAGTTGATGTCAGGAACATGACTTCTCTGCTTAACCCATATCTAATACATGTGTTAGGTATATTAAGAGGCAAAATTATTAAATACTAAAGGTCAAAGGATTAATTTTTAATTTCCATTATACTACATTAGCTTCAATACATTCAAACCAAAAGACTTAGTAGATTTATTTTTATATAAGCATGTTTATTTTCATCAGATGTTTTAACTTGGAATCAAAAAAATACATTTATGAGATGTTTTATAAGATGTGTAAATATAGAACTGTATTTATTACTACAGTAACACTAAGGACCATGATAATAAACCATGTACAGTGGTATATTCTTCCATGTATATTGTGTTTCTCTGCCCATTTTCTTTAAATTCATTAACTGTATATAATATATGTGAATGTATAATACTTGTAAATAGATTCCAAACTTGCTTTTCTACTGAATACAAAAATAAAAGAAATTTGTAATAAAATGTGTGACTATAAAACAAGATATTTTCAAGGTTTTTATTGAGCCCATAGGCAAATAACATCGTCTCCTAAAAGTTTTTGATGTTTGATATCTAGGTACATTTACTATCAGAGTATTTGCACTTCAATATTTTGTGTATTTTGGACTTATCTTAAGAAGTAAATTTCTCACAAAAACAAATCAAAATCTTTACCAATTCCTGGACTGCTTCAACTAAAATTGATAAGCCACTTTGTCATGACAGATGACTTACTGAATGAAGTTTATTGTCCCCAGTGATGGGTTGGATTTCATAGCTAGAACCTATTTCTCCTACAATGTAAAAAGAAAAAAAATACAATTAGAAAGAAATGTATAAATAGCAAATTGATTTTAAAATTATTCAACATGAACATGAGTTTCCTATAAATTCTTCCTTTAAGGAAAACATATTCATGGCCATGTCAGGACCAAAACATAAGGACATGTGATTCCCAGAGCACAAAGAAACACTGTTCCCCTCAGTTCCCATCCCCCAAAACATAAGAAATGAAATTATTTTTCAAACACCTTGTGCCAGACCTCCACCAGCTTCAGCAATGATTCCTGCTCTCCCATACAGGTTGTAAAATGAAACCAAGTGCTGGTTGGAGGCCTGCATTATTGCTAAAATCAGCCCATATTTACTGAGCACCCCAGGGTATCTGGCACTGAGTTTCCCACCCACCCATCAGATGTAAGTGCATGCGTCTCCTTAACCTCATTACCAGGCATCCATGATGGTTTACTGGGTGGTCCACACTTGGTTCATCTTTAGCTGAAACAAGGGCTCTAAAACAATCTCATACCTCTTAATCTCACTCCTTTTTGCCCAGATAGAAAAGGTGACTCTAGAGCAATGAATCTCAGTCTTTCTCCTTAACATACTCGTTTCTGGGTGTCCCAAGTTAGGGACAAGTTCTCGCAGCCCATCCCTTTCTCTTCCACTCAAGAAAGCACAAAGTTGGTGATACAGTGTTTTTTAAAAGAGGGAGAAAAAAAATCCACTCTCATTAATTTTTTTTTAAATCCACAAGCTCTATTACTTTGTTAGCAAAATGTAGTTCTAGTATACCTCACACCAAATGCTGCTCTGTTAAAGTGTCTGATAAATGTTATCCACTATAATACAGTAAACCAAAAGGACTGGAATTACATCCACAAATAAGTAAATCTACAGTGAGAAGGACAAAAGATAAATACTTGACAGACAGAACAACAGCAAAACAAACAAATCAAAAGAACATAAATGAGTGGACTAGCCTAGAGTAAGAGGCTAACTATTTTGTTTTCAAAAATAGATTCATTCACTCAACAAATATTGGGTGCTTACTTTGTGCAGTGTTCTGTGCATGGAGCTAACAAAACAAAGACTGGAATATGAATTCCTGTGAAGGAGATACAGACAATAAGCAAATGTAAACAAGAAAATATCTGATAGAATCGATGGAAGAAATGAAGCTGAGTGGCACGACAGGAGTAGCTGGCGTATTACTTTAGACGCAGAGCTCAAGAAAGGACTTTCTGGAATGGCCCCTTTTAAACTAACACCTTTTTCAAAAAGGGGTTACCTTTGCTTTAGCATTCAACCAGTTTCATCAATAAAACTCATCACTTTTAGTCCTTCTACTCATACATCACCTACAAAAAACTGTTTTGAATGTTTGAATAACATTTTAATATAAAAATATATTAGGTGGCTGTTATTGCACATAATTTTTTCTCACAGCGGTTACTGGAGAAAATCATTCTTAAGTAAAATAGAAAACATGTTGTTCATTTCGTTTTGGCCAAAAATAGAAAACAAGGTAGTAAAAGATAATAAAATGAGCAACACCCTGTTCATTTAGAACCAAAAAAACTCCCTTCACCTGTTACGCCTATCTCCACATCCTTCTTCCCTCTGGCAACCACCAGTTTGCTCTCTGTATTTATGAGTCTGTTTCTGGGTTTTTTGTTTTTTCATTTGTTTTGTTTTTTAGATTCCACACATAAGTGAAGTAATATGGTATTTGTCTTGCTCTGACTGACTTATTTCACTGAGCATAGTACCCTCTAGGTCTGTCCCTATTGTTGCAAATGGCAAGATTTCATTCATTTTTATGGCTAATATTGCATTGCATTTATATGCCACTCTTCTTTATCTATTCATCTATCAACGGACACTTAGGCTGCTTCTGTATCTTGGCTATTGTAAAAAATGCTGCATAGGGGTGCATATACCTTTTCAAATCAGTATTTTCATTTTCCTCAGTAAATACCCAGAAATGGAATTACTGGATTGTATGAGAATTCCATTTTAGTTTTTTGAGCAACCTCTTTACTACTTTCCATAGTGACTGCACCAGTTTACATTTCCACCAACAGTTCATGAGGGTCCTCTTTTCTCCATATCCTTGCTCACACTTGTCTTTTTTATACTAGCCATTCTGATGTGATTAAAGACCTAAATGTAAGACTTTAGCCTGGTGTTGGAGAACTGGAAGCCTTCGATCCTGCTCTAGGAATGGAGCATTCTTGTTACCCCTTAAATTCATAGATCTTTCACCACTTGTGACCCAGGTTTTCTGCCTTTGCTTCAGTCACTTCAACTGCTACTAATTGACCACCTCTATTCTGTAGCTTTTCTCTAACTATTTATAACTTGGAACTATTCATGAGTTCAGCCCACTGTCCCCCAAAGCCCCATCCTGCCCCAGGGTTTCACTTTAGAGTCCTCACTTACTGGCATCGCCTTGCCTCATTCTGTATCTTCCACTCCTGCTCTAGAAGGGAAAGGATTTGAGGGATCGCTATTGCCCTGTGGGGCAGAGCTCTGGGGCCTAGATCATTTCAGAAGCCACTCAGATGGATAGGCTCCCTCTGGGTCACATGTCCCCTTCTGATCCGATTAATACGGTGGTGAGAGGGGAAAGTCAAGGTCGCCTGGTCAAAACCCTGACCATCCATGCTTACGGAACCAGCCTGGGGCGGCCCCCTCTGCGGGCAACCATGGGCAAGAATCTTCTAGAAAAGCCTGAGAGCTCTTGATTGGCTTGCTCTATACATGTGACTAATTTTGATTTTCCTCACGAAAGAAGACAGACTGGAGATATTTGTCTAGCCCATGCATGCCCCGTATTGGCAATTGCTTCCCAGCCACACCCCCTATCAAATTCTCCTTGATTCAAGTCAGACTGATCAGATACTCTTTCCAAAGACAATCTAAGACAGTCTAACTAAGTCAGGTGATGATAGGATGGGTGATTAAACTGAAAGATCAAACACAATTTTGGCTAGCATGAACAACAGGAGAAGCCAAAATTATGTGCAAGCTTAGGTTTTGGGGAAGCAGAAAAAGCCACCCTAAAGAGAAAAACAAAACACTGGTGTAGCTAGCAGAAAAGAATAGAAGAGGTAACCAGCAATCCCATGAAAGAAGGACTTGCTAGAACATTCCATTCCCTGGATGGCTTAGTTGTGCTTTTTGTCCTTTCTTAGATGTCCATGAAGTCGCTTGCTGTAGCCTCTCAATGAACCCCCTTTTTCACTTGAGCCAACTTGAAGGGCTGCTTGTTGTTGTTGTCCCTCACAAGCAAGCCCTCCCCAACTAAAATGCCCACCTCCGCTGTCCAAAACGTTTCTAAATACAGTTGTTGTGTCTTTCCTAAGTGCCTGCGTAAGCTTTTTTTCCCTACTGTTCCCCAACCCCCCAACCCTGGTTCCACTGGCTTGGGGAAAATACAGTGAATAACCAGTCCCTCCACTGATCAATTTTTCCATCATTTACTATTACTTATTGGCTTGTGTTAGTTATACAACCTCCCAAATGAAGTCTGTATTTACATAAAATACATAGAGTACAAAGAGATGGATTTCTTTTACCTAAAACTCTAATCTATTTTTTTTAACAGCATTTTTGTTCTCAGATGGGAAATTTGGATGAAGAGAATGGCGGTGCTCTCAGACAGCTCCATGCCTGAGGGCCAGCACCTCCATTTACCTGCGGAGTTGGCATATTACTCATTCTAGTGGGCCTATCTTTAATAGACCATGGGCATATAACCTGATTCTTCAAAACAGCCGTTTCCTCACCAATCAAATGAGGATAATAATAGCAAGCTTACCTTGAGGAACTGATCATGTACAAAGTGTTTAGTACTCCATAAGTGCTCAGTAAATGTTTAGCTACTGTTTGGAGTTTGGAAAGACCCAATAAATAGAACCTCTTCTTCCTGCCTTTGTTCTAAACCTGCTGAAAATCAGGACAAACAGTAAAGCAGCTGGGGGTCAAACATCACCTTTACTGCTGGTAAAGCTGATAAAAGACATCAGGCTTTTCATCTGCAGGCAAGAGGTTTCCTACTACTTAATCTGAGAATTAGGCAGACTTGTCCACTGAATCAAGAAAACACTGGACCACCACAGACCTCCCCACAAAGGGGTGTGTTTCTGTGAAATAACAGCACAGAACAACAAAACCAAATGTAACCTTCTTGAGGACACTAACCTTCTTGAAGACTGAATTCTTCTTGTAGATTCTAATAAGAAATGTCATTTATTTTGCCTACAGGGAAAATTGAAGAGTGGCTGGAATGTTGCAGGAGTGTTACTCTAATTGAGCTCCCTCCACATGGAAGGAAACATCAGGAGAGGGACTATGAGGTCTCCCCCAGCCTTCACTGTGTTTTCTTCTTTTAACTCAACCCTTTAGGCTTTACCAGGAGGGCTGTGATCAGCCAGGAAGTGTGGCTGCCCCCTCAGGGGAGGACATCAGCTGTGTTATCTGGGCAATTTTATTCCCACCTTCACAAAGCCATTCCCCTGAGCAACCATAGCTCCTGGGGGTATCTTCTTGGGACAACTGGGGACAGGAGATTTGACCTCCAGGAAGCTCTGTGATGGCACATTCTCCAAAAGACCCCATCTTTTCTCAGCTTTTGAATTCCCTTGGCATGATTTAAAACCAGTGCAGCCTGGATGAAATACACATTTCATCTGGGGACGCAGCCTGTATAAACCTCGGTAAGCTGCCAAGGTCAAAACACTACATAGCCGGAGGCTCAGACTCACGTTGGATTTGAAGGGTTCCCATCAATAACATCCTTCCTCTCAGCCTGAGTTCTAAAGAAATGACAAGCAAAAGAAAAAACAAAGCAGATGTGGGTCAATATGCCACATTTTCTATAATGCACTTCATCCGGCAGAACGCAGTTTAAAGACCTCAGAAAGTGACATTTCCAGGGTTTGCCATACTCTCTTCCCAGACGCAGACAGCACTGCACGACTGTAGCCTCCACCCATGGAGACAGGCTCTCTGTAGCTACTCTGCAGAACAGCAGAGTTGATGGTTCCTGTAGACAGCCTAGCTCCAAATTTTAAAAAAAGACAGGAGGGGAGTTACCCAAGCAGGCCAGATGCCTCCCCCAAACTCATCAATAAGCTCTCTCATTCCTACACCTCTAGGAGAAGTCAGTGGGTGGGCTGAGAGGACAGGAGAGTGACAGTAATGGAGCTCCCTCTACTGAGAATGAAGTATCAAGAATGAGGAAAAACTTTACTGTTAAAAACGTATTCTTTTATTGTTAAATATATATTTAAGTGGATGCATGTCTGGAGAAGCCAACTCATAATAACAGTAAACCTTTATTGGAGATCTGATCAGAACAGGCAGTGTTAGGTGCTTTTATATGCAATACCTCATTTAATTAGGAACGAGCCTATGCAACGGGTCCTGTTATCCCCATTTGTATAGGAGGAAGCTGCGGCCAAAGTCTTGAGCAAACACAAGTTTGATCGCTTGCCTAGTAAATAGTGAAGCTGGGTCTCAGAGGCATTTCTTTGCATAGCTACACTAGTGATTTTCAAAGCATGGTCCCTAGGAACTTGTTAGAAATTCATATGCATAGGCCTCCCTCCTGACCTACAGAAGCAGAAACTCTAGGGGCGAGCCCAGGAATGTGTATTTCAACTCTGCCTTCCAGGAGATTCTGATGCAGACTCATTTGGGGAACAATCACCTGTAAGCAAGGGAGACTAGGAAACAAAAGGAAGAGAGGTAGCTGTCATGAGTGTAGAGAAAAAGGGGTTAGCAGAGACAGAAAGAAGACAAGTTATTTCAAATTAAATAAAAATTAGTGAAAATGTTGGCTAAGGCATTAACTAGGAGAAATATTTATAGAACTCTGTAAACTTCTCTGTCCTTTGTTTATACTTGTCTAGAAAGAGTTTGTGTAGCCCACATTTAGATTGATTCAATTATTTAGTAAATACGCATTGAGCAGTTACTTTGAGGAGGAATATAACATAGTGGTTGAGCATTCAGCTTCTGAAACCAGGTGGCCTGGGTTCAAATCCCAGTTCCAACCCTTCATAGTAGTGTGACCTTGGGCAAGTTTTTTCACTTCCTCTCTTCAGAACGCTCATCTGCAAGATGGGATTAATAAAATACCCACAGTATACTCTGTCAACAAAGCTCGTTTTCCAAGTAACTGTAAAAATCAAGAGTAAAATGGGAGGCAGAGATGTATTAATTATAGAAAATATTTTATTTTCATTGGAGGGATTTGCAGCTCATGTACATCTGATACTTACCCGATAAACTCCTCAGACTTTAAATCTCCATTCCGTACTAGACGAAGACCTTGTTCAGCGTTTGCTAGGATCTTGCTGACCACTGAGCAGTTCCTTGGAAGCAACAATAAGGAAATGGTCCACAAAAAAGAAGAAGAAAAAAAACCCTGTACTTTTTACCCAAGACTTCTGTCTTAACAAGAGCAAAATTGGCCCTCTGGGTTATGTAGGGGCCTTTGATCTAAAGTGGACCAAATGCCATTGTTTCTGATTAACACAGCTTTATTTTCCAGTGGAAAAATGAGAATTCTTGATATGTTGCTTTGTTATAATAACTCAAAAAAGATTGTATAGTACAGTTTATGAGTTAACTGCTGGGACTGCTCTGCATTAAAATTTTTTGGAATATAAAGGCCATCTTCACTGAAAAGGTGTTCTTTGCTGCCATAATCCCTTTATCCTCACCCAGTTGGGACTAAAACCCATTTCTGCTTGGATCAGCGGCTCACGAAGTAGCTCAAACACATGTGTGCGATCTGCAAATCGTCACAGTTTCAGCTCCTCCTTCCCACGGAGACTGAAGAGGCCCCCAGCTTACAAGCTGCACTTGCAGCTATTCACGAGCTCCTGGGCTCGGAGGAAGGAGCTCCCTCCACCACTGTGGTAGCCAGGCTCCAAGATGGCCCCTCAATGATCTCACCCACTGATATTCACCGCCTTGTGTAATCCCCTCTCCCACTGTCCTAAGGCTGGTCTGTGTGACCACAGCATATGGCAGAAGTGACGCTATGTCACTTCCAATGGTAGCTCATAAAAGACTGCAACTTGCTTTCCGGGTGCTCTCTCTCTGTCTGTCTGTCTCTGTGTGTGTCACAGTCCATGGAGACATTCATGTGGTAAGAAACGAAGGCCCACAAGCAACTATGTGAAGCTTGGAAGTATCCCTCAGTCTTAGTTAAGCCTAGATGAACGGCTACAATCCCAGCCAGTGCTTAATATAACTTCTTAAGAGATCCTAAACCCAATCACCCAGCTAAGCCACTCCTGGATGCCTGACCCACAGAGGCTGTGATGTAATAGTTTGTTGACTTAAGCTGCTTAGTTTGGGGGTAATTTGTTACACAGCAATAAGTAACTCTATAACCCTGCTGTGAATAAACAAGGAGTTATTATTCACTTACATTTCAAGAGCACTTAAAAGATTTAAAACTTGGGGAGCTAGAGTTATTTGTTAGCATTAGTTTTAAAGAGCATTGATGAGGATATTGATTAATGCTGCGTTTCTGAAACTTGGTAGGCACATACCTCATAATGAGACAGAGCCTGAAGAAAACTATGCGATTTATAGCCACTATATTCCATTTAAATAGATGTTCTAGTAATATGAGACCACATTTCTTATTCTTTTGTAGTTTACACAATAAAAATCCATGCATTTCTCTCTAACCTAACCTAGATCAGTTTTAGTATTCATAAAATGATCCAGGGGTACTAAAATACAGGTTCTAATTCAGTAGGTCTGGGATGGGGCCTGAGATTCTGCATTTCTAGGAAGCTCCCAGACATTCCTGATGCTGTAGATCTTGAACCACACTGAGAAACACAGGCCTGGATCACTGTAATCTTTAGAACATTCCTGCCCCAGGGAATCACCAATCATAAAAGGCAAACTTTCTTTCCATCTCTTTGCAAGCAAGTCCTCACCAGTCACACCATTTTGTTTCCAAACATTCATCAGAACTTAACTTTGCCAAATAAACAGTGATCCAAACTAACTTGATATTAATAGCATATATAAAAACTAACTTACTTGATTATTCTACTTTCTTTGTCTCAACTTACTCTGGTCTTCCTCTTATAAATTTTATCAAGTAATTAGACCACCCCCCACGACTAGCCTTTTCTTACTACACTGAAAGGCTGTCCTGCCCCATATTTAGGAGGCGTCTTCCCTCACACTGCTCCTGTAACCTCACATCTGGGCTATGGCTAGCTAATGCTATTATTTAGCGTCTCTGGCACCATTCTAAATCCTTAAACTAACCTGTATGCTCTTATTATCCTCACAACCACAAACGAGATAAATACTTGATTTTATCTCATTTCACAAATGAAATGTTGACTTACAGGAGTTAAGTGAACCTTCCCAAGATCAAATAGCCAGGTGTTGAATCCAAAATAAAGTTCTTAAGCACTATTGCTCTACTTTTCTCTCTGAAGCTTCAGCCTTCTCAGCCTCACCTCCTGCTTATCTAAATATGCAATTCTCTTGCTGTCCATTCTTCCACACCTCTCAACTTCAACAGAAAGTTACTACTTAAGTTACTTAACTTATGTAGCTGTTAAGAACTTACTCCATTTTCTGCCTTAATCAGTGATGCTACTTAATGCTCTCCAGGCATCTACCTGCAAATGTTTAGCTGAATTTGGTTAGCCTATTGTGTTGTCAGAGGACAAGAACCTCTGCTGAATCTCAGCTCAATTTTTAAAATTTGGTGGGGAGGCATAGCTTATGAGAATGAAAATTCTAAAATACCTGATATATCCAGGGGCACCTGGCTGAAGACACGGTAAATTTTGCTGCCACCACGAATACACCTCTTTCCACCTCTCAGCTCTGCCTTCCCCTTGGGCCTCACTGCCCTGCAGGCTGTGGTGAAGGAGCTACCACCCCCGTTCCAGGTTACACTCTACTAGCTTAGTAACAAAAGAAAGAGCTGCTTCCTTGATGACTCCCTCAAAGGCCCCATGTGGCTTCTCAGTGGATCCACTTGTTTCACTTTAGAGATTTTAGGTCGCCAACTGAGGGCATGCACTCAGTGCTCAGCTTCCTAGGTTAGGTGTGTTATTTACTCTCTGTGACTTAGTTGAGTTACTAAATTACTTAGATAGTAACTGAGTGACTCAGTTTATCTGTAAAATGGGGATTATAAAAATATGTCATAGGGTTGTTGAGAGAATTGAAATGTCAATAAATCTCAAGCACTTAGAACAGTGTCCGACACAGAGGAAGACCCCAACTGCTAGTACTCACTAAAGAAAGGTCCATCCCTGAACCTACATGGACAAGCGAAGTCTGGGAAATGTGCCTTCTACTTTCTATTCCAAACTAAACTGAAAATTTATAGAACAGAATTACACAACTGGAAGGGACTTTAGTGCTTCATCATTAGAAAGGATTCTTTAGAGCTTAGAAGCCACTAACCTTATCCCACACAGGCACACCTCAGAGATATCATGGGTTCAATTCCAGATCACTGCAACAAAGCGAGTATCAAATAGAGTGAGTCAAATCAATTACTTGGTTTCCCAGGTAAGTGTGCAACAGCATTATGCATTTTAAAGAAAGCCAATGTATATAACTTAATTAAAAAATAATTTGTGCTTTAAAAATGCTGACCATCACCTGAACTTTTAAGCGAGCAATCATCTTTGCTGGTAGGAGGTCTTGCCTCAGTGTTGATGGCTGCTCCCCGACCAGGTGGGCAGTTGCTGTGGCTTCTCCATCACCACTTCCTGAACCACCTAGTACGTGCAGGTCACTGTCAGGCAGACAGACAGACAGACAGGAGCAGGATGGAAAGGGGGTGAGGCCCACCATAACTCAGGGAGTTAATCAGACTAAGCCAGAGAGCCAGAAAGGACTCACGCCCTTTGCAGTGTGGGTTCATGCCACATGCTCTGAGTCTGGGCTGACCTGGAGACTTGCTCCAGCTCATGCAGGTGACCCAGGGCAGAGACAAGGGATAGCACCATGATTAATTTTCCTAAAAAATGCCGGGATTAGCATGATAAGAACAGGAGCGACTTAAGGCTAAGATTCCAGTTTTGAAAGAGAATTGGGAAGTCAGATTCACCCACTGACTCATCTTAAGGCAAGGCAAGTAGTCTGGACTGGTGTGTCCCCAGTACCTGGGAGGGTGACTGTCTTAGAGAGGAACAAAAGGTCTGTCCTACATAATTAACTAGAGGACTAGCTATAGATAATGACATATATCTCTCACCAGAGAGAGAACCATGAGATGAGACCTCCTGACCAGCCCACGCCCGACCCTTTACCTTTGCCTCATTCTTTGTTTTTATTTTGGTATCATTAATATACAATCACACGAGCAAGACTGTGGTTACTAGATTTCCTCCATCATCAAGTCCCCACCACATACCCCATTACAGTCACTGTCCATCAGCGTAATCACTACTTGTCCTCTCTGTGCTATACTATCTTCCCTGTATCCCCTCCTCCGCTACATTATGTGTGCTAGTTGTAATACCTCTTTTTCCCCCTTATCCCTCCCCTCCCACCAATCTTACCCAGTCCTTTTCCCTTTGGTAACTGTTAGGCCATTCTTGGGTTCTATGAGTCTGCTGCTGTTTTGTTAATTGAGCTTTTTCTTTGTTCTTGTACTCCACAGATGAGTGAAATCACTTGATACTTGTCTTTCTACACCTGGCTTATTTCACTGAGCATAATACCCTCTAGCTCCATCCATGTTGTTGCAAATGGTAGGATTTGTTTTCTTCTTATGGCTGAATAATATTCCATTGTGTATGTGTACCACGTCTTCTTTATCCATTCATCTACTGATGGACACTTAGGTTGCTTCCATTTCTTGGCTATTGTAAAGAGTGCTGTGATAAACATAGGGGTGCATATGTCTTTTTCAAACTGGGCTGCTGCATTCTTAGGGTAAATTCCTAGGAGTGGGATTCCTGGGTCAAATGGTATTTCTATTTTGAGGTTTTAGAGGAACCTCCATACTGCTTTCCACAATGGTTGAACTAGTTCACATTCCCACCAGCAATGTAGGAGGGTTTCCCTTTCTCTGCATCCTTGCCAGCATTTGTTGTTCCTAGTATTTTCTATGTTGGCCATCCTAACTGGTGTGAGATGATATCTCATTGTGGTTTTAATTAGCATTTCTCTGATGATTAGCAATGTGGAGCATCTTTTCATGTGCCTGTTGGCCATCTGAATTTCTTCTTTGGAGAAGTGTCTGTTCATATCCTCCACCCATTTTTTCATAGGGTTGTTTGATTTTTAGGTTGAGGCATGTGAGTTCTTCTTTATATATTTTGGATGTTAACCCCTTGTCGGATATGTCATTTACAAATATATTCTCCCATATTGTAGGATGCCTTTTTGTTCTGCTGATGGTGTCCTTTGCTGTACAGAAGCTTTTTAGTACGATGCAGCCCCATTTACTCATTTTTGCTTTTGCTTCCCTTGCCTGAGGAGATGCGTTCAGGAAAAAGTTGTTCATGTTTATATTCAAGAGATTTTCGCCTATGTTTTCTTCTAAGAGTTTTAGGGTTTCATGACTTATATTCAGGTCTTTGATCCATATTGAGTCTACTTTTGTGTGTGGGGTTAGACAATAATCCAGTTTCATTCTCTTCATGTAGCTTTCCAGTTTTGCCAACACCAGTAGTTGAAGAGGCTGTCATTTCCCCATTGTATATCCATGGCTTCTTTATCGTATATTAATTGACCATATGCTTGGGTTTATATTTGGGCTCTCTAGTCCGTTCCACTGGTCTATGGGTCTGTTCTTGTGCCAGTACCAAATTGTTTTGATTACTGTGGCTTTGTAGTAGAGCTTGAAGTTGGGGAGCGTAATCCCCCCAGCTTTATTCTTCCTCCTCAGGATAGCTTTGGCTATTAGAGGTCTTTTGTGGTTCCAGATGAATTTTAGAACTATTTGCTCTAGCTCGTTGAAGAATGCTGTTGGTATTTTGATAGGAATTGCACTGAATCTGTAGATTGCTTTAGGCAGGATGGCACTTTTGACAATATTAATTCTTCCTATCCATGAGCACAGGATGTGTTTCCATTTATTGGTATCTTCTTTAATTTCTCTCATGAGTGTCTTGTATTTTTCAGAGTATAGGTCTTTCACTTCCTTGGTTAGGTTTATTCCTAGGTATTTTATTCTTTTTGATGCAGTTGTGAATGGAATTGTTTTCCTGATTTCTCTTTCTGCTAGTTCATCATCAGTGTATAGGAATGCAACAGATTTCTGTGTATTAATTTTGTATCCTGCAACTTTGCTGAATTCAGATGTTAGACCTAGTAGTTTTGAGTGGATTCTTTAGGGTTTTTTATGTACAATATCATGTCATCTGCAAACAGGGACAGTTTAACTTCTTCCTTGCCAATGTGGATGCCCTTTCTTTCTTTGTGTTGTCTGATTGTCATGGCGAGGACCTCCAGAACTATGTTAAATAAAAGTGGGGAGAGTGGGCATCCTTGTCTTGTTTCCAATCTTAAAGGAAAAGCTTTCAGCTTCTCGCTGTTAAGTATAATGTTGGCTGTGGGTTTGGCATATATGGCCTTTATTATGTTGAGGTACTTGCCCTCTATACCTATTGTGAGAGTTTTTATCATGAATGGATGTTGAATTTTGTCAAATGCTTTTTCAGCATCTGTGAAGATGATCATGTGGTTTTTGTCCTTCTTTTTGTTGTAGTGGATGATGTTAATGGATTTTCTAATATTGTACCATCCTTGCATCCCTGGAATAAATCCTACTTGATCATGATGGATGATCTTTTTGATGTATTTTTGAATTCGGTTTGCTAATATTTTGTTGAGTATTTTTGCATCTATGTTCATCAGGGATATTGGTCTGTAATTTTATTTTTTTGTGGTGTCTTTTCCTGGTTTTGGTATTAGAGTGATGCTGGCCTCAGAATGAGTTTGGGAGTATTCCTTCCTCTTCTACTTTTTGGAAAACTTCAAGGAGGATGGGTATTAGGTTTTCACTAAATGTTTGATAAAATTCAGCTGTGAAACCATCTGGTACAGGGGTTTTGTTCTTAGGTTGTTTTTGATTACCAATTCAATTTCCTTGCTGGTAATTGATCTATTCAGATTTTCTGTTTCTTTCTGGGTCAGCCTTGGAAGGTTTTATTTTTCTAGAAAGTTGTCCATTTCTTCTAGGTTATCCAGTTTGTTAGCATGTAATTTTTCATAGTATTCTCGCGTAATTCTTTGTATTTCTGTGGTGTCTGTAGTGATTTTTCCTTTCTCATTTCTGATTCTGTTTATGTGTATATAGAGTCTTCTTTTTTCTTGATAAGTCTGGCTAGGAGTTTATCTATTTTTCTTGATTCTATTGTTTTATTCTTCTCAATTTTAATTTCTGCTCTAATCTTTATTATGCCCCTCCTTCTAGTTACTTTGGGCCTCATTTGTTCTTCTTTTTCTAGTTTCATTAACTGTGAGTTTAGACTGTTCATTTGGGATTGTTCTTTCCCTAGGTACGCCTGTACTCCAATATACTTCCCTCTTAGCATGGCCTTTGCTGCATCCCACAGATTTTGCAGTGTTGGATTTTTGTCATTTGTCTCCATATATTGCTTGATCTCTGTTTTTATTTGGTCCTTGATCCATTACTTTTGCCCCATTCTCGAAAGCCTTTAAAGACAGAATCGCAGTCTTTGGGTGAGCTTCCTCTTCTCCAAGGTTGCACACACTTCCATTTCTTGGAGTGGGTATCTTTAAGGATTCCTTACTGTTAAGCTAATTCCAATGCTGTCTTTGGCACTTTGCTATTCCATCCCATTTTCCAGACTTTAAGCAAAAGTCTTCACTCTCTATGTCCTAGAGCAAGTAAACCTGCCTTTATCTACCTTGACTCTAGCTCGTTCCTCCATTAGAGCATATTCAAATAAAATTCATTCTTCTTTACTACTGTGTCTTTTCCCTTCACTTCTTTGTTGCAGCACAGAAAAGAACCAAGGAGAAGAAACTCATCACCTCAGTGTTATGAAGATGGCTTCTTTCCTTAAGCCTCATGAAACAGCCTCTGCTAACTTCAAACTTGTTTTCTGCAGCTTCCTCATCCCTTTCAGCCTCATAAAACTGAAGAGTAAGAGCCTTGCTCTGGTTAGGCTTTGGCTCAAGGGAATGTTGTGGCTGATTTGATCTTCCATCTGGACTGCTCAAACTTTCTGCATATCAGCAACAAGGCTGTTACACTCTTATCATTCCTGTGTTCGCTGTAGTAGTATATTAAACGTCAAGAACTTTTTGTCTGCATTCACAACTTGGCTATTTGATGCAAGAGGGACTATCTTTCAGCCTATCTCAGCTTTCAACATGCCTTCCTCACAAACTTAATCATTTCTAGCTTTTGACTTAGTGAGACGACACTCTTCCTTTCACTTGAACACTTTAGAGGGCACTGTAGAGTTAGTAATTGGCCTAATTTCATTATTGTTATGTCTCAGGGGGTAGGGAGCCTTGAGAAGGAGAGATGGGGGAATGGCCAGTCAGCAGAGCAATCAGGAAACATACATTTGTCGATTAAGTTCATGTCTTAAATGGGTGCAATTTGTGATGCCCCAAAACAATTACAATAGTAACATCAAAGATGAGTGATCTCCATAACAAATATAAAAATAATGAAAAAGTTTGCAAGAACTGCCAAAATGTGACACAGAGACCTGAAGAGAGCAAATGCTGCTGGAAAAAAAGGCACCAATAAACCAGCTCATCACAGGGTTGCCACAACCCTTCAGTTTGTAAAAAAAAATGCAGTATCTGCAAAACACAATGAAGTACAATAAAATGAGGGATGCCTAGTCTGGTCACTGTGATGGTGTGTGGCAGAGATGTTTGGCTGTCCTAAAACAGGTATTTTGTCTTTAATCTTTGAGTCCTTGCTGTCCACATAGCCACCAAAAATAGAGACTACGATTCCCAGCCTCCCTTGCCGTGGCCAAGTGGCTATGTTCTGAACAATTTGACAAAAGCAGATGTGGTTTTATTTAGCTTCTGGGAAGCACTCTTAAGAGACTAAGTTCGTTCTTGTTTTTAACTTCCTACTAAGTGGAGTGTGAGCAAAGGGCGGGGACTGGAAAAGCCATTTTGAATCATCAGGACCGCTGCCCATGGATCACTGTTGTGCTGTTTAGAAAAAGGCCCACCCTTCTCATAGAACTTGGGGACTTTGTTAGAAGGAAACTAGAATTAGAAAACACACGCCTTCCTCCAGGCCAACTTATGTGTCCTAGGATGCTTCATAAGCAGATCCTGGGCTTAATTTCAGCCCCTACTATTTCAGCTTCTGGCCATGTTCAGGAAAAGGCCAGCAGAACCATATGGGGCAGCCTCCATGGAGAATGGAGGTCACACAGGATAGAACAAGACAGAAGCTTCCTGGGTCTCTATCACCACAGATGTTATATAAGTCCTGGTCAACCTACTTGAGAAAAATTTCTATCTTGTTTAAGTCACTACTCTTTTCCTTTTTCTCAATACTAACACAGCAGACTCATTTGCAACATACTGGAGGCCCTGGATTTTACTCTTGGCTATTTTGACTCATACTCTTTATTCCCCCACCGATGCAATAACACTGCTTTTATTTAGTAGCATATAAACCAATCACCAGTAGCAAATGTTACCAATTACCCTTTGCTCTACATCCTGTGGTTTTTAATCTTTCCATCACTGGGACCAGAGCTCCCACCAGGTTTGGCCTCATTACAGCAAAAAGTAAAATCATAGTTAAAAGGAAAAAAGCAATCCCTTCTCTTAAAAAGTATGCTTCTGGAGGGTTGTCTTCCAAATTGGGGATCATGCAAACTTTATGAAAGTCCTCTTGCCTGATTAGGTCATTACTTCTGCCTGAAAGAGTAAGTATGCTTTAATATTGCCACGTCCTTCATAGGGAACTCCAATAAAACGTGGGAAGTGGCTTAGATTATTGGCTGCTCTCTGCACTTAAATTAGCAATGGATGCTCTTTCTAGACCTATCTGTAAGTGAAAACTGAGTCCTGAATCAAGTTTTAGATTGCATCTTCCATTACACAACAAAAGTAGCACAGCTAATGTGTTGAGAATCCTCAGAATTGAAAATAGAAACAGGCAAGATCTTCGTGTTGATCCCTTTTGACTTAACCTAAAGTTAAGATCATCTGCTATGGATAGTTTCATCTATTATTTTGGGCATTATTAACATCGGGAACCAGCCACTGAATTCAGATGGCAGTGTTGTGTGGATTCCTAATTAGAGACAGCAGTTAACTCATACTTAAGCACTGGTAAAAGTAATATGCTCTGATGGTAATGAAATTGTCCAAGAAAACCAAATTATTTTTGCAGCATCTCTTTGTCCTCAAATTTTTGGATGATCCCAAACTCAAAGGATTATGTTTTAAAGACAATTTCTATTGTGTGACCTCTCAACACCCCTGAGGTAAGTGCACATATTCACATATTATGTACATGTGGAAACAGGGCCAAGGAGAATTGAAATGGCCTGTCAGCATCACAGTTAGTGATGGAGCTAAATTTAATATCCAGATCTTTTAGATGTGAACTTTTTTCATTACTCACATTCATTCACACTCCTCTATTTCCTGACACTATTTCTTTGTAGCTCCATTTCAACCAGCATGAAGTGCCAAATCTGTCCACAGGCAGTCTCCTAATTGTGACTGTGTTGTGCCAAGCTGTTTTGGCCTTGGCAGCAGATGCCCTGATTATCTGCATTACTGCAATCAGCTCACCAGCCTTCCATCACTCTACCTAGTTCAGCTCCCATAGGCTGCTGGCTACCATTTCTTTTCATAAAGCTTACATCACTAGGAAAGAATATTTGCAAGATTTAATTTGCTTGATCAAACAATATTGTAAACCCTTTGATTTTGACTGAGTGGTAATCTTAACGCTTTCAAATTACTAAGTAAAACGCAAGTGCAGTATTTTCTTTTAGTACAGCTGAGCAATGGTTTTCATGCTTGGATTTAGGTTTTAATGTACATAAGATGGCCCTCGAAGAGTTATATTCATTTATACGTTGAGTACAAAATATGATTTGTCTTGCATAAAAGTACTCACTATTCTATGGTATTTGTGATACAATGGACTCAACATATTCTTAATGTCTATTGTCTTCTATGCAGTTAGGTTGTATCTTTAAACTGGAGGAAAAAAGTCAGACTCACCAGTACTCACCAGTTATAACACTTAAGGCCAAATTGACCTCGGATATTGTGGATCTTCTGCTTTATTGATGAAACCAGAAAGCACATATTCCTTCTCAGCTCATGTAAAATTTTCATTCCCAACTGAACTACTGTATTCCTGGTATTACTGAGTTCCTTCCACTGACTGAAACATTTGATATTGGGCTAAAAATGTGTTATTCGGAAAAATCGGTTTAAAGCACTGAAGACCAGGCCATCTCCAGATAGTTCAATGTATAGAGGAAAATAACGATGACTTTTAAAATAGAGAGTAATGGAATATAACTTTGTACCTTTGACTGGAAATGAAACAGGGTTCTGCAAGTTGTGGATAATACTAGCAAATGAAAGTAGAATTTTATTCATATATCACCCAAGGCGTAGGGGAAAACCAGAAAAAAAAAAAAAGAACTAGTAGTAGTTGTACTTCCAATCAGACCCTCCATATCAAGGCTGTTTAAATTGGGCCTAGTAAGCCACTCAGCCATTTTCACATGGATTTTGAAACACACTGAGCCCCAAAAGATTACTCTTTTGGACAGATGTGACTGCTATTGAGTTTTATGTGTCCTACCTGTCATCCTAACAAACTGTCAGTTTTAAATGAATTAACACAATGCCAAACAAGTGTTTTAGGAAGTTTTTTTTTTTAATTTGTTATGGGTACTTTTAAAAATATATATAATCTTGTATTAGTTTTAAGTATACACATAGTGGTTCAACAGTTACCTATGTTAAATCCTTGCCCCCACTATGACAGCTACTATTTGTCAATATAGGAAGATGTTACAGAATCACTGGCTATGGTCTCCATGCTGTACCTTCCCCATGACCAACGTACCTTACAATTGAGAACTTTTGTGCCCCTCTATTCCCCCTCACACTTCCCCATCCATCCGTTCCAACCCCTTCCCCTTGGTAGCCACTAGTCCCTTCTCGGTGTCTAAGAGCCTAATGCTGTTTTGTTCATCCTGTTTTGCTTTGTATTTATATTCGACAAATAAGTGAAATCATATGGTATTTATCTTTCTCTACATGGCTTATTTCACTGAGCATATAATACCCTCTAGATCCATCCATGTTGTTGCTAATGGCAGTATTTTTTAAATGGCTGAATAATATTCCATTGTGTGTATGTACCAACTCTTTTTCATCCAATCACCTGTTGATGGAGACTTAAGTTGCTTCCATCTATTGGCTATTGTAAATAATGCAGCAATAAACATAAGGATGCATGTATCTTTCTGAATCAGAGATTTTGTTTTCTTAGGGTAAATTCCTAGGAGTGGAATTACTGGGTCAGGTGGTATTTCTGTTTTTAGTTTTTTTGAGAACCTCCATACCGCTTTCCACAGTGGCTGAACCAACTGACATCCCCACCAACAACATAGAAGGGTTCCCTTTTCTCCACATCCTCGCCAACACTTATCAGGAAGTTTTTAAAACACACAGGTTTGTAAACATGTATAAACCCTTCTACAATATTCAGATATAAGTGCCACCTAATTTTTAAAGATAGTATTACTGACCTCAATTTTCTTCCTCTTACTTTCTGACTTAGCTAATAATTAATTTCCATGCAGGGAGACCTTCTCACCTCCAACCCAAATTCAGAACCCCTTTGGAGATGCTTCTTTGGCATATACCTGTTAAGAGTCAGAGACCTCTTTATTCATCTTTGTATTGAGAATATCTAGCGCAAAGCTCAAACTGATTATAAAATGAAAAGATGTCTGATTGTTTGTTCAATGCAAAGCCTCTGAAAATATGTTGTGGGGTCCTTGATCCATTACCTTTGCCCCATTCTTGAAAGCCTTTAAAGACAGAATCCCAGCCTTTGGGTGAGCCTCCTCTTCTCCAAGCACTTACTAGCCAAATAGGCAGTACCTGTGATATGAAAAGTGAAGACAAATTCTATATCCATTTTACCATCTATGAAAGACAGATACAGTTTTCTACTATCTACCTCAAAGATGTCAGAAAAGAAAAAATGAAAAACTCCTTTCACATTTATTTCTGGTATCTCAGTCAAGTAGTACTCAAAAAGTCCTGCCCAATTACTACAGAAGGAGGGCTACGTGAGTGGTGGTGGGAGATGGGAACGAGGGCCAGGTGGGGAAGCATGTTCTTAGGTGGCTGCTCATGGGCCCCCCAAACAGTAAACACACACCTAAAGAACAGAAAGTGAGGGGACTTTTCATGGTATATGAAATAGAGCCCTACAAAAATAGAAAACTCTTTTTCAACTCCGCTCTACCTAACCTACAGCACCACAGCTTGGAAAGATAAGGACCCAATGGGAAACAGAGACAAAAAACAAACAGTATCAAAAATTTTCCCTAGAAGTCTGCCTTCTCTTTAACAGCTCTTGTCCAAAATGTTCCATAAAATTACTGTTGATTTATACTGAGAGGCAATGACACACTTGCAGGCATAATCCCCAAACCTGGAAGGTCACTAACACTGTATTTCCCCATTCTTGCCTCACAGTAATGCAAACACATATATGTAAGCCAACTTAGGGAAAATTATGACTTCTCCGGGAATGCATGACGGCTTCAAGCAAGAACACTGGCCCGGCTTTGCATTACAACCACAAGTTCCTACTTTTTCAACAACCTTGAAATATAAATATTTGAACTACAATCTTCAATAAAGTCCTACATTTGTTGTCAGTCTTAATCACCTTTTACTTGTCTGCTTAGTGCCTTTAGCTCTTAGATGTTGCACCTGGAGATTCTTGCTTGCTTTATGATGTAAGTTTATACGCCCTTTAATTGAAAGCAAACCGCCTTAGATAATCCAGTGACAACGTTACAAGGTCCACTTTCCGTTAAAAGACAAATAGAAATATTAGGTTGTTCTCTAAAATGAAGAAAAACACATAAAAATACCCTGCAATCTGCCACACCACTTCCTTTATCAGAGATAAAACCCCACAGCCTAAAATGCCTCTTTTGTGTTTTTCTCTCCTGGCGGGAGTGGGAGAAGGCAGAGACTACAGTTCTCAATGACTAATCTTTTCTCACTGCATGACATTTCTCTGCCCAAAGAAAGGCTTTAGTCATACAGTATGTTAAATATTATATTCATGTTACAGTAACTATAACAACTTTAACCCCAAATTTTGTTTAATATTCTAATTTTTAATGAAAGCATTTCATTAAAAACAAGGAAAACTGAATATGGAATGATGACAGGGACATATACCTCACCTGTAAGCAGTTTTTGCTCTATTTTTGTGGAGGTTAAAGTGAGTTTGTAAAATGACAAAGAAGAGGTGAAACAAGAGGGTATTTGTAAGGCAATATAATTTCTATAAGATAGCTTCATGATTTTAAATAGCAATATGACAGCTGATAAAAAAGGAAGCAGCTGCATAATATAGGCTAGGGCCTCTGCCTGCATGACTACTGCAGCATGAGAGTGGCGACCCCTGGAGTTGTTGGAGTACATGGCTGGACCTTGGAGTTGCATGTACCAAACTAAAATGTAAAGCAAATGTAAAAACAGCAAAAGTTACTACTGATGGAATTGCTAATGCAACAAATGGTAGGTTTTAGAATACACAAAAGTCCAAAATTTAGCAGTCTCCAAAAAATGACTGAGACATTTCAGGTAACACCAAAACCATTACACCATGGGAGAAGAGGGGGGCCAGACTGGAAATATTCTTCCAAGCACCTGACAATGATTTTCAAATAATCAGAGCAGGAAGTTTTCAAGGTTAAATAGTCAAATGCATACAATGAAGGGATATCCCTCTGGGATTACTATCTTCCATGCAAATTTCTCTGGTTTTAGGAAAAAAACAATCTCTATTCAGCTTCATGAAAGACACTAGGAAGATGGGTTTCCTTCTTGACCTCACCAAGCAGCACTTACTAGCCAAATAGGCACTACACCTGGCAGGCCCATATTAGGGCCTCAAAACATAGTTTTATTTCAAGTAAACATTATACCAATGTACATGTACAGACGTACAAAGTGCCTAGTATTTCACAGGCCACTCTGCCTTCCATGAGTAGACTGCACTAAAGCTCTAAGACAAGATTTGTGACTGTGTTTCATTAACAACTTTTCTAGCAGATACAAACAACCCAATGTAGACTGAAAACAAGCCGAACATAAAGCAAGGTCTTCCTTCTATATGATCATATTGATAATCAAATAGGACAGAATGTCACTAAGCAAATCATTCAGACTTGATTTGGGAGGTACTTTCTCAACACTGTGATCTTAATAAGGAATTTAATGGTAGTGCAAACCTATCTGTTCACTGTCCTCAAGTAGAACAGGGCCCGTCTTTTCATGAATCAAAGAGTCACTGGAATGTTTTCATGGGAAAGCAAGTTCAGGATAAAAATGTATGGATATAATTATGGTGAATATCTGTATCTCCTACTTCAACCCTTTTCCCACCAGAGTGTGAAAAGTGAATAAAGACAGCAACATTTTTTAAAAAGTTAACTTATATTAAAAATATTTTGTGTATAAACAATTTTAATACTACAAAGTAGTATTTCAATACAAAGCAGTTCAAATATTAACTGTTCTTTAAACTGTTAAACTTTATTATAAATTAAAATTTCTTTACAAAAAAATTGCACATATTTTGATCACTCTTAGGTTCTGATGCACTGGCATTTGCAATAGTTTCTTTAATCTTCAAGTTAAACAGTCTCGGCAAGGAGTCCAGAACGTAGAAAAGGGCAATAGACAACCCTGTTAGAGCATTCCAGTGCAACTAGCAGACTTGTGGCATGGCAGTTACACTTCCCTTAAGATGGACTTTAAGTTTTAAATCCTGAAATGAAGAATCTCAAAGGTTTAAGAGGAAGAACTAAAAGGGACTGCCTGCTTTTTACTGTAAACACAGCCCTGGAAATTAAATCCCAAACAAGAAATCTCTCAGGCATCAGAGAGTGTCAAGTGAATCAGGAATAGCACAACATAAAGGAAGGGGGAAAGGTAAAAAAATAAAAACAAAAACAAAGCAAAATTAAAATGTCAGTCACTTTGAGGAACTATACTTACGTACATGATGTTATGAGAATCTGGCAGGGCCTAGAGGCAGGCCAAACAGGAAGTTCATTTATCCAACCGAAGAGGGTCATGTTCATTGCTTCAGGTTTTGAGGATAGGATATTGTAGGGGACTTTGATAAGATCAGTAATGCTTGTCTGCTTTACACAGACCTTAGCCAGGGATCAGCCTAATCTTGAAGGATCATTCAAATAATTTTGGCAATTATTATAAGGACTTAGAACTGACTGCACCCAGTGTTCAATGATTCTTGCTTTCTGTTTTGTAACTGCTTAAATTTAAGAGCTCATTTAGGCTGACTCCAATCTCTTGGCACTTGGAAACTAGTTTTCTCAGGTTATCAGTTTTACCTCCTTCTGATGCTTCAAACAAGAGTTGCTGTAAAAGACAGGGAAGCACAGAAGTAAGACTTAGCCAGATTTTGAGCATTACCACATCAATGGATATGGCACATGCAGAAAAATGTAGGATAACTTCAAGATGAAATAAAAGAAAAAAAGCATTACATCTTTCCACAGTGATGCACAAAGAGGTAACTTCTGTAAGGCTCTCTGATATAAACGGTGAACCTATAAGATAGATATACACACAGTTCTATCAGGAAACATGATGAAAACACCTTCATAATTCTAACTATTTGAATGGTTAAAACACCTTCATAATCCTATTTCAATGGTATTTCATAATATAAGACCATTCAAGACAAAATGATCACATTGGGTTTTGGAGTTTCCAAACATTTAGAATTCTTAGGATGTTAAAGTTTCTATGCTTTAATCCTTTTAAATTGAGAAGTCAATAAAAGAGGCAGAATAGCTTTTAAAAAGTGACCCATGTGATAATCAATCATGGCTTACCTCTCTTTGTCCCTTTAGAACAATCTCAGCAGCAATGGCTCTAAGAAAAAAAAAAAGGAATATAGAAAAGGGAAAAGAGAAATTTATATATCTTTGAACAAAATGAGATACCAGCACTGGCAGAATACTGACTGTGGGAATCTGAGTACAAAACTTCCTGAAAGTAACAGGCTAAACTTCCAAGGAGGGTAACCTATAGTGAAAAGAAAAATTCAAGAATTTTTATCAACTTTACAAGAATGAAGCAGACCAGTGTTTTGAACATAAATAAAGTTCATGAAAACTGCTCATAACTACTACTAAAAAATACCTGGCATCAAGACCTTTGAAAGAAAGACAGCATCAGACCATAACACGAGGAAAACCCCGCATTTCAAAAGAGATGGTCTTAAAATGTATGTAACAGATTCATTTAACAGTACTGTTATCTAAATGTTCTCCAAGGAAAATTAAAACTCTTCATTTTGCTCTTAGAAGCAAATGTTAATGAACACTGTATGTCATTCTTGGCATAAAACCTCAGCAAGTGCCAAAAACAAATCTAAACTAGAGTAGAGCTCTGTCCAGGAAAAAAGTTAAAATGTCATTTCAGATTTACCTGTCTGGAGCAAACCTTATAAATAAAAGCAATAGCTATAAAGACATGTACATGATTGTTGCATTACATTTTCCAGGTGGCCAGGCATGTTGGGATATTATATGTAAACATCTTGGCTTGAAGTTTCAGAATCTGAACATTGCTTTCTTCCCATTCATGCTGAAGTAGCCTGTAAAGTACATTCAGGAAAATGAACAAAGCATTGCAAGTGCAGGGAACTCCAAATGTGCTCTATAAGCAGAATGTCTGATGAGGTACACCTTTTTTGGTCACTTAAATTCCATCAAGGCTATTAGGCAAGTACTTGCAGAATGCCTCTTACAAAAATTACCCTGGGGCAAACTAACAAGGGGTCCAGTCAAGACCCACAACATCTTCAACAAGTTACAGTAAGGCCTATGTATTTCTATACCAAAGCATTCTCTCCAAATTACACTCCAGGTGCCTCGTTCCCCAAGATTTTCCAAAATAATGACTTGATATATTAATGTAATTTCCTGGTATCTTTCTCTCTTTATAGAAAGAGAATATACTAAATTGTGAATGTTTCTTGAGCTACATTTTAAGTACAGAGTCTAAGTATTACATTTTCTATTCTGAAAAAAAAAAAGAAAAGGATGACAAGGAAATAAGTATCAAAAGACAGAAGAGGATCTTTACCAACAATATCAAGTTAAACTACCTTTATTCCAAAACACTGATCATAATAGACACTAGCTAAAATATAACCACAGTTTCTATTTCATGAGTTTTACCAAAAATGATGTTCTGTAATACAATTTTCTGTTATTAGCTTCTGTAGATTAGCATGCTTATTAAAAATCTTCATTATAGAACACTATGGCTATTTTTATCACAGTGTTAGGTTTTGGAATTTTTTCAATCTCATACCATTTTCCCACATACATGCTAACTAGAATATAAATACTTTAAAACACAGAGTAGAGCTGTTAGAATAAAGAGAATATTTGATAAATATTTTGGCCACCTTATGGTCCATAAAATAAACTCAGAAATGTAAGACACAACCGATGCAGTGGGAATGCACTTGGAATACGCATTTGGGAATGCATCTGGCAAACACAAGTAGAAGCCAAAGCATTAGCATGCAGAGTATCTTTCTGAATTAAAAGAAAGCACAATTCTTGAGGGGGAAAATAGGTTAACCCTATCAGAGCAGAGAAACTAGAGAAATACGCAGAAATCTTCTTCAAATTGAATGTATGAAATCTGTAGATAAGTACTTCTCAACTGGTTTAAGGGCTCCAGCTCAGGCATCTGCATTATAAATGAGCATGCCAAGAAGACTCTGACGCATGCAAGCATTTGAGAGTGACTGACCTATATGAAAACAAGTCATAGTAACCAAAATATACGTAGTTGGCTGCTCTCTAACACTTTAAAAACCTCTTAAGCAATATTCCTTTGCATGCAAAACATGCTTACTGCTTATAATGTATGTGCTTAAGGAACACAGATGAACTCTACTTGAATTACATGCCCCCTTATAACCTGCACAGATGATTATACTGACTTTTTACACGAACAGCTATAGACTGCTTAACAACTATGAAATTAAAAAGTGTCATATTAGTGAGGAAATAGTGGAAGAACAGACTATTTTTATCAAGTTTTCAAGAATAAATTCTATATGAATAGCCTATTCTATTCAGCAAAGAACCAAAGAACTTTATTTTTTCTTACCTCAGTGCAAGTCCAGAATTAGTTGGCATAATTGAGCAAAATCGTTCCAAGGTTTTGGAATGCTGGGTCTTTGGAACACAGCTCAAATAAAAGAAAATAACCTGTAAAGGTTGGGGGAGAGGGGAGTGCAAAAAATGAATTAAAAAAATGTGAAGTCCAATTACCTATGTGTTTTAATGAGAAAACCAAATGGTCTTTAAGACATGAATGTATAAATTATAATAATGTATGATGCTGTGAGTTACAGTTCCTACCATTAATTATATTAGTGTCTTTCCAAATATGAATTAGGAAGTATGGTCTAGTGATGAGAGCATGGACTGAGAAACTGACAACAAGCCAGGAGTCCATGTTTTCATTCCTGAGTCTACCTTTACTTGCTGGGCAAATCACAGAGCTAATAATACCTGCCACATCTTGCTCATGGAATGCCCGTGTGTAAATGACTTAATGTTCATAATGTGGTTTGAGATCCTGGGATAAAGAATGGCACAGAAGTACAAAGCATCGTAATTGGTTATCCTGACTGGCAGCAAAACCACCCCACTAAAAAAATAAATACATACATGTTTTAATCCACATTGAACTTTAATAGAAGTTTTTAGCCTACACTAAACTGAAAGAGGTTTCTGATAATAATTAAAAAAGAAAACTTTGCTTCATGGCCTAGAAGGGTAGCCTTATAAATGTACCATTAGGTAGATTCTACTCTCAAAGTCCTAAACAGCATCTGATTTCAGCTTCCTTATATCCACTGTACAGCTATTTGCTTGACAAAATATGATCAGAAAGAACTACTATACTGTATAAGCCCATTCTTAATTACTTTGAAGTTACAGAATTTTCATTCCATATGGAGCTGAATTTCCAACTATTCAAGCAAAACATTAAATACTATTATGATTACTTTTGATTTTTCCCTTTTAATATATATTAAGCCTTAACCTCTCTTCAATTTTGCTTCACTGTTATACTTTCTTAAATATAACATAATCAATATGCACATTTTCTCTTAACTGAACCATAAAGGGCTCTGTTCCTAGAGTTTGAAGAGGTTAAGTAGGAAACATGGCCAAGAATAATAGTAAATGGTAGGAAAGTGATCCTAGGAAAAGCCCTTTTGATATTAAACAGGAGTTTTGCTATCATTTACTTTAAGTCCCCTTCTTTTGCACAAACATCTCAATAAAAAGTTTTAAATTCTTACCCTATTATGAAATTCATAGTTGGACCAGTAATCAGCACTGCTAAAAGGAATGGGGTATCGGGCAGGGACTGTAACCAAACATCTATTCACTAAGTCAGTAAAAAATTTGAATTCCTGGACTTTGTTTCTGGATCCAGCAGCTCTATTATTGGCAAAGACAAGATAGCTGCCAAAAGAAAAATAGTTTAATTAAGAATATATTAAGCCAATAATTCTTTACAGAAAGCCAATCACCACCATATGCCCTTTATTCCAAATCCCATTCTTATTAAGAGGAACTAAACTTACTCCATCCAAATCTTCTGCACTATATCAGATCTCATGGCCACCCCTAATGCTGCCTCATATGCCTCCACTGTCTCTTTAATAGTTGATTGAAGAGGATGACAAAGGCTGTTTAAAAAATGAAGGAAAACATTGTAGGTCTACAGCTCAATTCTATTAGGTAAAGGAAAGACAATGTATATTTTAAACATTACAATTATTATTACAATGGAATCCTTCTTTTGATCTTTCTCCTTTAATAACATATAAACCTTAGCATCCCTTCCATTTTGGTTCAATGCTTTAATATCAGGTTAATTTTAGCAGTGTAATTCAATAATAACAAATTCAAGTCTAGTATACAACATTTCTCTCCACAGCAGATAATGTCTCACCAGTAAATCAGCCACAAATAAGGAATTTGGTGGTTAAACATATCATCATCAAAATTCCCTTTACATAAATGGGCTGGAATGTCAAGTGGTCCTGGGATATTTAAGAGATACCTGGAAAAAAAAATATCACTGGAAATCATGCTTGTACATGCATGGATTACTAATACTTAAAAATTTATCAGTTTCAACCTTAATTTTCTTGAAATGTTTTTATAAAGTAGTGAGACTTTGAAGCTCCAGTAGCGCAATCGTTTAGTGCGCGGTACTTATATAAAGTAGTGAGACTTTGTTGTTGTATGTACAGCTATACCACTTCGGTGACATCTCTAGCAACATATATTTACTGTTTTATACCTACATGAGTAACCCTTTCCCTGAAATGAATTTATTCTATCTCCAAAATTATAGAAACTACCATACTCATTTAATTAAACCTAATAAAACAGAACAAATGAGACTACCAAGTATCTAAAATTTTCCTACAAAATCTACAATTTCTTATAAAAAATTAAGTTACAATTACTACCCTGATGGACAGTGACTGCAATGGGGTATGGGAGGGGACTTGATAATAAGGGTGAATGTAATAACCACATTGTTTTCCTTGTAAAACCTTCATAAGAGTGTATATCAATGATACCTTAATAAAAAAAATTAAGTTACAAACCTTGATATCTGAAAATAGTCTCTCATACACATACATACGCACACACCATTACAGGTTTAATTTTAGACATATCAAAATGTATTCTGTAACATCTTGACTTATAAGGCACTTGTCAAAGAGAGGTCCATGATCAAGTAATATCAGGAAATACTGCAAATTATAGCTCCCTCTTGAAATGCCACAATACACATTAGGGTATTAAAGGATCTAGGAAGTTGATAGTAAAGAAATATATTTGACTTTGACTAATTCAGGTTTCCCCCCAATATATCTGAACCCATGTGTGTAACATTCACCAGCATCTTCAAGAATGATGTTTTAAAAAGAAATACACTGATCTAACAATGACAACTATTGCAAAAATTATTTTAAGGGACTAAATTTTAATGGATTAAAGAGGCTGTATGGAGGTCTTGGGGGTAGGGAGGAACCATAAGAAAGGGAAGAAACGGGACATCTGTAAATCAGATTATCATCCTGACTTGGCCATAACTAGCTCTATTATCATGAGTTAATCATTTAACATCTAAGGACATTAGTTTTCTCAACTGAAAACTGAGGTAAGAAGAGATGACTTCAAATCTAAACTATGTTAAGACTCTATCTCTAGGTTAAGTTCAGTAAAGTGAATGAAATCCCCAAGTTTACTTTTATGACTACTAATCTTCAAGCAGATTTGAAACACATGAAGTTACCTCATACAGTTGTTTTTGTCTATTTTTATACTAAATGTTACACAGAAAGTGAAATGATAGAATCCAACTCTAGGTAAATATTACAGCGCTAAGTATTTTGCTTTATAATTTCTACTCATGAAAAAAAAGTATGGTGAACCTATGAAAGCACTGACAGTAAACCTTGACTATACTTATAAATTTTTTTTTTACTATTGGATATATTTTATTTTTGTTCCACCCATAATGTGAACACATTAACTTTATTTTCTATTATCTCTTTCAATAAGGCCAATATCTTTTTTATAAGTTTATTTTGATATCATTAATCTACAATTAAATGAGTAATATTATGGTAATTACACTACCCCCTTCATCAGGTCCCCTCCCCCCCAAACCCATTACAGTCACTGTCCATCAGCGTAGTGAGATGCCATAGAGTCACTACTTGTCCTCTCTGGGTTGTACAGCCCTCCCCGTGCCCCCCCAACATCACATCTGCTAATCGTAATGTCCCTTCTTCCCCCTTGCCCCTCCCTTCCCACCCATCCTCCCCAGTCCCTTTCCCTTTGGTAACTATTAGTCTGTTCTTGGATTCTGTGAGTCTCCTGCTGTTTTGTTCCTTCAGTTTTTTTTTTTTCCCCCCTTAGTTCTTATACTCCACATATGAGTGAAATCATTTGGTACTTGTCTTTTTCAGCTTGGCTTATATCACTGAGCATGATACCCTCTAGCTCCATCCATGTTGTTGCAAATGGTAGGATTTGTTTTCTTCTTACGGCTGAATAATATTCCATTGTGTATATGTACCACATCTTCTTTATCCATTCATCTACTGATGGACACTTAGGTTGCTTCCATTTCTTGGCTATTGTAAATAGTGCTGCGATAAACATAGGGGTGCATATGTCTTTTTCAAACTGGGCTGCTGCATTCTTAGGGTAAATTCCTAGGAGTGGAATTCCTGGGTCAAATGGTATTTCTATTTTGACTTTTTTGAGGAACCTCCATACTGCTTTCCACAATGGTTGAACTAATTTGCAGTCCCACCAGCAGTGTAGGAGGGTTCCCTTTTCTCCACATCCTCGCCAACATTTGCTGTTGTTTGTGTTTTGGATGTTGGCCATCCTCACTGGTGTGAGGTGATATCTCATTGTGGTTTTAATCTGCATTTCTCGGATGATTAGTGATGTGGAGCATCTTTTCATGTGCCTGTTGGCCATCTGAATTTCTTCTTTGGAGAAGTGTCTATTCATGTCCTCTGCCCATTTCTTAACTGGATTATTTGCTTTTTGTTTGTTAAGGTGCATGAGTTCTTTATATATTTTGGATGTCAACCCCTTATCGGATACGTCATTTATGAATATATTCTCCCATACTGTAGGATGTCTTTTTGTTCTACTGATGGTGTCCTTTGCTGTACAGAAGCTTTTCAGCTTGATATAGTCCCACTTGTTCATTTTTGCTTTTGTTTCCCTTGCTTGGGGAGATATGTTCATGAAGAAGTCGCTCATGTTTATGTCCAAGAGCTTTTTGCCTATATTTTTTTCTAAGAGTTTTATAGTTTCATGACTTACATTCAGGTCTTTGATCCACCTTGAGTTTACCTTTGTGTATGGGGTTAGACAGTAGTCCAATTTCATTCTCTTACATGTAGCTGTCCAGTTTTTCCAACACCAGCTGCTGAAGAGGCCGTCATCTCCCCAATGTATATCCAAGGCTCACTTATCAAATATTAATTGACTGCATGTGTTTGGGTTGATGTTTGGATTTTCTATTCTATTCCACTGATCTGTGGGTCTGTTTTGTGCCAATACCAAATTGTCTTGATTATTGTGGCTTTGTAGTAGAGCTTGAAGTCAGGGAGCCTAATTCCCCATTTTATTCCTCCTTCTCAGGATTGCTTTCGCTATCTGGGGTCTTTTGGGGTGCCATATGAATTTTAGAATTATTTGTTCCAGTTCATTGAAGAAAGCTGTTGGTAGTTTGATAGGGATTGCGTTGAATCTCTAGATTGCTTTAGGTAGTATAGCCATTTTGACAATATTTATTCTTCCTAGCCAAGAGCATGCGATGCATTTCCATTTGTTAGTGTCCTCTTTAATTTCTCTTAGGAATGTCTTGTAGTTTTCAGGGTACAGGTATTTCACTTCCTTTGTTGGGTTTATTCCTAGGTATTTTATTCTTTTTGGTGCAATTGTGAATGGAATTGTTTTTCTGATTTCTCTTTCGGTTAGTTCATCGTTAGTGTATAGGAAAGCAACAGATTTCTGTGTGTTAATTTTGTATCCTGCAACGTTGCTGAATTCAGATATTAGTTCTAGTAGTTTTGGAGTGGAGTCTATAGGGTTTTTTATGTACAATATCATGTCATCTGTAAATAGTGACAATTTGACTTCTTCTTTACCAATCTGGATGCCTTGTATTTCTTTGTTTTGTCTGATTACCATGGCTAGGACCTCCAGTACTATGTTGAATAACAGTGGAGAGAGTGGGCATCCCTGTCTTGTTCCTGATCTTAGATGAAAGCTTTCAGCTTCTCGCTGTTAAGTATGATGTTAGCCATGGGTTTGTCATATATGGCCTTTTATGATGTTGAGGTACTTGCCCCCTGTACTCATTTTGTTGAGAGTTTTAATCAGGAATGGATGCTGAATTTTGTCAAATGCTTTTTCAGCATCTAAGGAGATGATCATGTGGTTTTTGTTCTTCTTTTTGTTGATGTGGTGGATGATGTTGATGGATTTTCGAATGTTGTACCATCCTTGCATCTCTGGGATGAATCCCACTTGATCATGGTGTATGATCCTCTTGATGTATTTTTGAATTCGGTTTGCTAATATTTTGTTGAGTATTTTTGCATCACGTTCATCAGGGATATTGGTCTATAGTTTTCTTTTTTTGGTGAGGTCTTTGCCCGGTTTTGGTATTAGAGTGATGCTGGCTTCATAGAATGAGTTTGGAAGTATTCCCTCCTCTTCTATTTTTTGGAAAACTTTAAGGAGAATGGGTGTTATTTCTTCTCTTATGTCTGGTAGAACTCAGAGGTGAATCCATCTGGTCCAGGGGTTTTGTTCTTGGGTAGTTTTTTGATTACCGCTTCAATTTCATTGCTGGTGATTGGTCTGTTTAGTTTTTCTGTTTCTTGTTTGGTCAGTTTTGGAAGGTTGTATTTTTCTAAGAAGTTGTCCATTTCTTCTATGTTTTCCAGCTTGTTAGCATATAGATTCTCATAATATTCTCTTATAATTCTTTGTATTTCTGTGGGATCCGTCGTGATTTTTCCTTTCTCATTTCTGATTCTGTTTATGTGTGTAGATTCTCTTTTTCTCTTAATGAGTCTGGCTAGGGGTTTATCTATTTTGTTTATTTTTTCAAAGATCCAGCTCTTGGTTTCATTGATTTTTTCTGTTGTTTTGTTCTTCTCAGTTTTATTTATTTCTTCTCTGATCTTTATTATGTCCCTCCTTCTGGTGACTTTGGGTCTCATTTGTTCTTCTTTTTCCAATTTCAGTAATTGTGTTTTTAGACTATTCATTTGGGAATGTTCTTCTTTCTTTAGATAGGCCTGGATTGCAATATACTTTCCTCTTAGAACTGCTTTGCTGCGTCCCATAGAAGCTGTGGCTTTGTGTTGTTGTTGTCATTAGTCTCCATATACTCTTTGATTTCTGTTTTGATTTGGTCATTGACCCATTGATTAATTAGGAGAATGTTGTTAAGTCTCCATGTATTTGTGAGTCCTTTTGTTTTCTTTCTAAAGTTTAATTCTAGTTTAATACCTTTATGATCCGAGAAGTTGGTTGGTAGAATTTCAATATTTTCGATTTTACTGAGGTTCTTTTTATGGCCTAGTATGTGGTCTATTCTCGAAAATGTTCCACATGCACTTGAGAAGAATGTGTATCCTGTTGCTTTTGGGTGTAGAGTTCTGTAGATGTCTGTTAGGTCCATCTGTTCTAGTGTGTTGTTCAGTGCCTCTGTGTCTTTACTTATTTTCTGTCTGGTTGATCTGTCCCTTGGAGTGAGTGGTGTGTTGAAGTCACCTAAGATGAATGCATTGCTGTCTATTTCCTCCTTTAATTCTGTTAGTATTTGTTTCACAAATGCCGGCGCCCCTGGGTTGGGTGCATATATATTTAAAATGGTTATATCTTCTTGTTGGATTGACCCCTTTATCATTATGTAATGTCCTTTATCTCTTGCTACTTTCATTTTGAAGTCTATTTTGTCTGATACAAGTACTGCAACACCTGCTTTTTTCTCCTTGTTATTTGAATGAAATATCTTTTTCCATTCCTTCACTTTTAATCTGGGGATATCTTTGTGTTTGAGGTGAGTTTCTTGTAGGCAGCATATAGATGGGTCTTGCTTTTTTATCCATTCTGTTACTCTGTGTCTCTTGATTGGTGCATTCAGTCCATTTACATTTAGGGTGATTATCGAAAGATATGTACTTATTGCCATTGCTGGCTTTAGATTCGTGGTTACCAAAGGTTCAAGGGTTGCTTCTTTATCTAACAATCTAACTTAACTTTCTTGTTAAGTTATTGTAAACACTGTCTGATGTTTCTTTATTTCTCTCCCTTCTTATTCTTCCTCCTCCATTCTTTATATACTAGATGTTTTATTCTTTGCCTTTAGTTAGTTTTGGATGGTCTGCTTTCTTTGCTATGATTTTATTTTCTCTGGTGACAGCTTTTTAGCCTTAGGAGTGCTTCCCTCTAGAGCAGTTCCTTTAAGATATCCTGTAGAGCTAGTTTATGGGAGGCAAATTCTCTCAGCTTTTGCTTGTCAGGAAATTGTTTAATCCCTCCATCATATTTAAATGATAATCGTGCTGGATACAGTATTCTTGGTTCGAGGCCCTTCTGTTTCATTGCGTTAAATATATCATGCCATTCTCTTCTAGCCTGTAAGGTTTCTGTTGAGAAGTCTGATGTTAGTCTGATGGGTTTTCCTTTGAAGGTGATCTTTTTTCTTTCTCTAGCTGCCTTTAATACTCTGTCCTTTTCTTTGATCTTTGCCATTTTAATTATTATGTGTCTTGGTGTTGTCTTCCTGGGGTCCCTTGTGTTAGGAGATCTGTGGGCTTCCATGGGCTGCGAGATTATTTCCTTCCCCAGCATGGGGAAGTTTTCAGCAATTATTTCTTCAAAGACACTTTCTATCCCTTTTTCTCTCTCTTCTTCCTCTGGTACTCGTATAATGCGAATATTGTTCCGTTTGGATTGGTCACACAGTTCTCTTAATATTCTTTCATTCCTAGAGATCTTTTTATCTCTCTCTGCCTCAGCTGCTCTGTATTCCTGTTCTCTGATTTCTACTGCATTAACAGTGTCTTGCATCTCGTCCAGTCTGCAGCTGAGCCCGTCGATGGCTTGTCTCATTTCTGCATTATCTTTCCTGACTTCCCTCACTTCCTCCCTTAGCTCTTGCATATTTCTCTGTAGATCTATCAGCATGGTTATGACTTTTATTCTGAATTTTTTCAGGAAGATGCTGCATTTCCATCCCTTCAGATTCCTTCTCAGAGGGGGTCTGGATCTTGGGGATTTTTGTCTGTATCATGTTCTTCCGTCTTGTCATGTTGATAGGAGTGGTCGCTGGTAAGTGCCAGGTATGTCAGCTGGGCTCTTTAAGGTTTAAAAAGAAAAGAAAAAAAAATACCACCAAAAAAAACAAGCAAGCCAAAAAAAAGAAGGAAGAGAAAGAAGAAAGAAAGAAATGAAAGAAAAGGAAGGTGAAAAAAGAAAAAAAAAGGGCAAGAGATAAAACAGATGAGCAAAAAAAAGCAAGAAATAACACACAAACGAGCAAAAAAAGCCTACCTGGAGTGGATTCTCTAAGCGTGCTGTAGGTGTCGCTGTTGCTCCACTAATTTGCAGCCGCAGCCGCGCAGCTTTTTTTTTTTGTATGTCTGGGCAGGGCAGGAATGAATGGGACGCTATTGTTTTCTGTATAAAGTTCCAGCGGGGTTGCTCCCTCCTGTCTGTCACTAGTGAAGGGGACCGAAGTTCCCCAGGACTTCCAGCCTGCCGGGCTGAGCCCGCCGGGGCGATGGTGTTCCCTCGCTGGGCCCCCCGCTTCTCCGAGACCGCTAAAAATGGCGCGCGCTTTTCTCTTGTCCCTGGGTGCTGGCTGCACGGTCCCGGCGCCTTCCCGGCTCAAAACCTGCACCTTCTGCCTCTCCAATGTCTGATGCACCGCATGATATGTGTCAGTGCTCCCGGCGCAGACCAGTGGGGCTGGTTATTTCGCGGACCTGCTCTTCCACTCCCTCCCGGCTCCGAATCCTCTCCTCCCGCCAGCGCACTGGGCTGGGTGAGTGTTCGGGTGCCGCTGGGTCGCAGCTCTGTATCTTACCCGCCTCGGGGCTGCTGAGTCCTCCCAGGTGTGGCTGCACGCTGTGCACTTCCCTGTGTGCTCCGATTTCTCTTTTAGGAATAGTTGTATTTGCTGTGTTTTCATAGATTTATATAGTTTTGGGAGGAGATTTCTGCCGCCCTGCTCACACCACCATCTTCCCGGAAGTATACTTATAAATTTTAAAAAATTCATCAATAATTATGACAATACCAAAACTAAACTCACCTATTATCTCCTAACAATTAACTCAAAAATTTTCCTAAATTAACAAAAATGCCATTGTGTAAATAAGGACTTCAGAAATGTCTAAATAAACTAAGCATAAGGTACCTTTTTCTTGTAACTCTTGAATTAGACTATTCCTATGAAAATCTTACCAAGCAAGATGACTTAGTAAACAATGAGGCAATCCATTTTCAAATCTGAAGATTATAACTGTTAACTTATTCTGCTTCCATAAGCTGACATCAGGATGATCTGAAGATCTCTGATTAGCTACCAGCAAATGGCAGCACCCTCTTTTAAACTAAACCAATTACCTATATGCCCAAGGGAAGACCAGAACCAGCAAATCTGTAAAAATGTTGGTTCAGCCTCGGATTTTTCCTGTGCCTGAGGTCTAAGACATTAAAACAATCTAATTTAACAGGTAGAAAGTCTATGTGGGGAAGCTAAACTTATCTCTAAATTCCTTACTTAATTCTCTATTAATTTGCATTTTAAGTTGTTCTTTTGTAATCAATTATAAACTATTAATTGAGATGTAGCAGAGCAGAACAAATTTCAGGGAAGAATACTAAAATCACTATGTCAATAAACTGGCTATAATAAGAGGATGGATGTAAAGATTCAAGTCTGGGAAAGAACAGCAACCCCTATCATCTTTGCCAATCTCAAAATTGCATTTTCACAAATATCCTAGGGCATATGGACCAGAAATTTAACAAAATGTGGGTCATTTTTTACCATTTGACCCAGGAATTCCACTCCTAGGAATTTACCCTAAGAATGCAGCAGCCCAATTTGAAAAAGACAGATGCACCCCTATGTTTATTGCAGCACTATTTACAATAGCCAAGAAATGGAAGCAACCTAAGTGTCCATCAGTAGATGAATGGATAAAGAAGATGTGGTACATATACACAATGGAATATTATTCAGCCGTAAGAAGAAAACAAATCCTACCATTTGCAACAACATGGATGGAGCTAGAGGGTATTATGCTCAGTGAAATAAGCCAAGCCGAAAAAGACAAGTATCAAATGATTTCACTCATACATGGAGTATAAGAACAAAGAAAAAATACTGAAGGAACAAAACAGCAGCAGACTCACAGAACCCAAGAACGGACTAATAGTTGCCAAAGGGAAAGGGACTGGGGAAAATGTGTGGGAAGGGAGGGATACGAGGGAAAAAGGGGCATTACGATTAGCAGACGTAATGGTGGGGGGGCACGGGGAGGGCTGTACAACTCAGAGAAGACAAGTAGTGATTCCATAGCATCTCACTACGCTGATGGACAGTGACTGTAATGGGGTTGTTGGGGGGGACCTGATGAAGGGATAGTTTAATAACCATAATATTGCACATGTAATTGTAGATTAATGATACCAAAATAAATTATATTAAAAAAAATGTGGGTCATTTTTTAAAATGTGTTTTTATATAACACTGCTATATTGGGGAGGGGATGGAAGAAGCACCTAAGAAAAATATTTACAAGCATTAAACATGCACATATAGAACCAAGCTTTTGAGGGAGGGGGTAGGGAGAGGAGAAATAAAATAAAATAAAATAAAACCAAGCTTTTATCTTCACTTATCCATATTTCTACAAGAAATTTTTTAGGAGATACTCAGCTTAGTCTTTCCTTTTCTCAGTTCTTCCTAACGTAAAAAAACAAGAGTATGCCATGACAAAACATTTTCCTTTTAATGCTGTTTTACTTAGGATCAGCAAACTCTATTTCTGTAAATAAGGTTCTACTGGAACCCAGTCACACCCATTCATTTATATATTTTCTGTGGCTGTTTTCTTGCTGCGACAGCATAGGTGACTAGTCATAATAGACCATATGGCTTGTAAACTAAAATATTTACTTATCTGGCCCTTAAGCAAAAAAGTCTATTAACCCCTACAGAGAAATGAGGAAGAAAGAATGAGAACTTTAAAAGCCTCCCAAAAAATAATTCTTTATGGATCTTCTGTGGCCTCTTGTTAGAACAAGAACTCACAGCAAAGCAGAAAAACAGTAAATATAGAGCTCTATGTAAGTTACCGACAAAGTGATAGCTGAAAAAGTCCTTTAAAGTTTCTTACTCAACATTTCGGAGGCTACAGCAGTTCTTTTAGAATTAAGAAAAATGAAAGGCATATTATTTATGTGCACTTCAGATCACCAATCCAATAAATTAAAACTCATTTTTTTCAAAATCACTGAGAGATTATCTCAGGATAATCCGTTCCTGTAGTACTAAGTGCTAAAATTAACAATAGCAATAAATTAAAAGCAGAGTCACCATGGTGTTATTATAAGCCTTCTTTTGTTACTGTCTTTAATCCAAAGAATATAAAGCATTTTACATCTTGTCTCCATTTTTATTAAATTCAATTGCCCTCATAACAACTCTGTAGGGGGGCATTCAAGTATTTTTTTAATCATTTGAAAATATAATAAATTCCACAAAAAAATTTGTAATCTTTCCATTGAGCTATACTATCTCTCATTCATCTACAAATCAAGAGTTCTACAAACTTACCGAAAGAGATCCAAGTTACTATACTTCTCAAACCCAGGTTTAAAGAAGCATGCGATAAATATCCGTAAAAATGGAAGAAGATTATCTCCTTGATTCTATTTTAAAAAGAGAAAGGGAAAATATACATTAGGCTTACAATGATTAAATGAACTCTTTCAAGGGAGGAAAAAGCACTATAAAAAGAATCACTAAGTTTTCTGAGTAGGTAGGTAGAGATAAGTTCTATATTCTCATCTTCAAATGAAATTCAACTAACCATTAAGCAGCTTAACACCCAAAAAACCACAGGCTCAAGTTTCACCCACCAATTGTCTAATAAGCTTCTATTGCTTATTTGGAACTGAGCTAAGTGTTGGGGCTCTAAATCTGAACAAGACATGGTCCCTGCTCTCAGGAGGCTCTTAGTATAGCATATAAAGCAGCTATAAATAAAATTAAAAGCCAATGTAATAAATGCAATGGTAAAATTATGCACCTGGTACTTATGGCAGAGAGAGAAAGAATATCAACTCAGTTTGCACAGGGCATAAGGACCATTAAAAGCTTCCTGGAGAGACTGATCCCAAAATATCTCAAAGGATGAATAAGAAAATGTGAAATATAAAAATATCATGTTTAAGAATTACGTATCTTTTTTTTTTTTACCTGCAAGATGAAGAATTTGCACATATGGTAAAAAACCTCTGCATTCTGAGGATTTTTTTCGAATGCAGTAAGCCACACTGTCCTGGCTTTGTCATGCTGATTTGTTTGTAAATATAAAGCAACAAGTGCTTCCAACAATTGGCAGTTCATGGGACATGATTCTAGTAAACATTTGCAAAGCTCCACTGCAGCCTCATACCTTAACAAGAAAAAAATCACATGTCTAAACACATAAAAAAGTTAATTCTTAATATAATGTTAAATCTTTGTCAATTAAGTTTTACCTCTCTAGAAGCTGGTGCAGAGCAATCATGTTTGTGTAAAGCGGGACACAGACCTCTACTCTTTCCTCAACAGTAAGGCTCTCATCTGTACAAGCTTTCACTGCATCTATCCAAAAACATAACAACATGAATCAAACATCAAATGAATTATCTGACTCTGTTACTTAAACTCTAAAGGGAAAAGGTGGTCTATCCCTTTGCTTGGGCATCATCTTATTCATCTTTCCTGAACTCCTGGCTTTTACCTAAAGGAGATATTTCAGGTATTCCCAAACTCCTAAAAGTCAATGTCTTATCCTCACTTTCCCGGTAAGATAAACCATCCCATATGAACTCTTACATCTATCAATGTTTTCACTTGAACAAGTGCCTCTGCATTTATCCTGAATTCCTTAAAACTGATCTCAATTAAGAAAAAAATCAAAGAATGAATTATCTTTTTCTTTGCTCTGTTCTACAGCCATTTAAATGTCTCCCCCAAACTAGATCCTTTTCTGACTCCTTCAATACACACTTTTCCCATTGTAAAGAGTCCATTATTTTGCTGCTTCTTAGAAAATAGTACACAGTTTTACTACGCACAACTGTTACCACTTCCACCTTGTCCAATGGTAGTATGACTTCACAGATCTGTGGAGTTTAAAAGTGAATATAATTCTGAAACTACACTTTCGAAGTTCACTTAGAAGGATCACATCTAAACAAACCTAAAAGTCCATCTCCACATTCATTTTATTTGATTAGTACTTGATAATGTTCTTTCTCTTCTTCGTAATTTCTTCTTGCCTCTGCTTCCAAGAGATTATTTCCTCTGAGTCTCATTCACTAACTCTGTTCTCCTTCTTTCCCTTTACTGCAGTTCTCTTAAATCTCCACTCTCAGAAAATATCTCATAGCTTCAACTATTGAATAATTTACTGTGAGAACACACTAATAACTGTATGTAAAAAGCACTTTGTAGTAATTTCTTGGTCAATAACTGCCAAATCCATTTCTCTATCCATAATCATCTACTTAAGGTCCACTTCCTTATTTCCTTCTGCCAACAAGCATTTCCTCTTGGATGACAACAACTATTCACAAACACCACTCTTCCTACCAAAACCTGTCTTCCCAATTTATCAGTTTTCTATTAATAACACTTTCCTTTTCCCAGGCTCAAAACCCTGAAATCATCTTTTGACTATTTTTTCTCTTCTTCCCTAACATGTAATCTGTCCCCCACATCTCTACATGATAACTTCACATCTCTACATGATAACTTCAAATGTTTCTAACAAAACCTTTTTCTTTCCCAGGTTACATTTTCATGCCTCAGTTATGGCCATCAGCTTTCTGTTGGTTTTCATACCTTAAGTATCATTTCTCCTCAGCACATTTTTTCTTGCTTAAACCTCTAACTGCCATCAAGTCCACCAACGCTTAATGAAAGTTCTTGAAAATCTGGTGTCATTCCATTTAACAAGCTTAATTCCTATTATTCTCTAGCACAAAACTCTCCTTTTATAAGGACTCTCCCTTCAAATCCACTGTACCAATTCCTATCTACTTGTTACTTTTTTTTACTTAGTTTCCCTAACGGGAATATCCTTCCTTCTTTTCCTTCCTTTCTTCACTACTTTATTCAACAAACATGTACTAAGCACTCAGTACACAGCCAGACATTATACAGGCCCTTGGGAAAAAGAGATAAAACAAGGGTCCCATCTTTAAGAAGGCCCACTCTGCCACATCACAGTTGAGCTTCAAAGTCCACTTCCAAGTTCTAATTCTATGAAGATTTCCTTGATCATGCAAACCTACAATAATCTCTTCCCTTTGGGTTTATAGCCTAAACCACATAATTCTATAAATCATAGACCCTAGTCTCTTCTGTAAACACAGAATTTAGACTACATACTAATAACTAATACTCAGTTTATATGGCCTCAAGTTTAATAATTATACTAAATGTATAGATTTTATCTTCTGACTGGGCTATGTACTTCTTCTAGAAAGTAATAGTCTATACCTTGCATGTGTTCCACAGGAGATACATCTTACAGTGTATACAGCAGCAATCACACTCACTAACTGATGGAGAAAACATTAATTATAAAAAAAATACAATCTTTTAATCTCTACTTTGATGGATTGCTTAAAAAAAAATTACCTGGTTCCATGACTCAATCAACCCATTTAACCTATATAATCCATATTACTTATTTAGCTGATTTCCTTTGCTATAATCAGAAAAACTAATTTTGTAACATAGAACAGGTCCTGGCTTTCACAGATGCCAACATCCACCTTTTCAAATTCAATCCTTAATCTTATAATCATTTATGTAGTCAAGTATGAAAGTATAACTTTTAATACGTAAATTTATTCCACTTACCTAATGAAGAATCATAAAAGGGATCAGCTGATGTTCTAAATAATTTGTGAACACTTATACTTACCTTCAAAAACTGCTAACAACATGTCAGGATTAGTCTTTACATCTTGAAATGCTTGCCATGGCATTACAAATGGTTCTGTGTTAACCATTCTTGAGGGATTGGCATTAGATGGATCATAAAATTTTGAGGGGAGAACGTTGAATTCAGTAAGATGTATATAGGCCAGCCATGCTAAACATCGGTCACTTGCTTTAAGGTATTCAGCTACTGTTCCATCATTAGCTGACTTCAATGCATTCTAAGTAAAATGAAAAAATTATCTGTGTTTTTAAAAATAATGAGTCTTATTCCTACTAAGATTTCAAATGTAAAGGCAAAGAGAAAAATAAATGTGTTGTATTTGTTTGGAGTAGTTCTTAATTACCTAAATAAAAATTCTGATAGTCAACAATTTTTTTAATGGAAAACCTCTTAAGAGATGGCAATGCCAGATTAACATAATTTTTATTATGCTAAGGTTTAAAACTAATTAATGAAAAAGATTAAATTTATTTGTACATAAAAAAACAACACACCTATATAGAAGATTTTCACTCATTTTTTTCCCTTTATGGTTTGAATATTAAAATTTATTCTGGTGGGTACTTAACATACATTATTTTCATTTAAACCTCATAAACACTCTCAAGTAAGCATTATCCCCACTAAGCAAATGAGGAAACAGTTTCAACCGTACCCAACTTAACACAATTTACTAGTGAGCAGCAAAACAAAGATTCAAATCTAAAGCCTGTTATCACTAAACAATGCTACCTATCATGTTTTAGACCTTTCAAATTTTCTCTACAAGATGTTACGAAATGTTACAGTAAAGGTTTACCTGTAAAATTGCAAGTGCACTTTGGCATCTTCCAGTAAATATGTGCAGCTGAACTCTAAACAAAAGAGCCTCTAAAAGCTGAAAGGATAGAATATCTGATGTTTCCTGCTGGGCTGCTCCCATCAGAAACTCCACCATTCTTTCACATACGTAATCCTTTTCTTCAAAGGTGCTTTCTAAATGCAGAAACTACCCGAAAGGGTTTCATACAATTAATGCTGCTTCATAAGAATAAACTCTAAAACTACAGATTTTTCACATTAAGAAACTGTCTCATATTAGACTAATTTCTGCAATTATAATATATATAAATTTCTGCTAATTACAGTATGTATAAATCCATCTTCCAGTTCTATAACTTAGATTTCCACTTGTACAAGTTGGAAAGTGGCATTAGATGAAAACTAAAACAATACAGATATACTCAGAATTACTACTGAAGCATTTTCATCTCTCCTTTCCTTGGATCAACAGGTGAATGATAGCAAGCTCATGATGGAGCTCCAGAAGTTCCCATTTATGATCAGATACAATTTGTATTGTTTACCTGTGTGACTCCATAAAAATCCTGAGAATAACATTCATATTAGAAATATGTGCCAAAATAATTTAAAAGACTTAAGCAATTAAGAGGCTCTTTAAAGACCAAACAACTTAAAGGAAAAACATTACACCCTAAAAAGTCATGTGGTAATCAAGAGCATTAACTTTAGTACAAGGCCCCAGGTCAAAAATCAAGCATTTTGCACTGTCCAATCTATTCACTACCTGAGTTAGGAGAGTGAAGGTTATGGTGGCAAGTTCGTTAAGAAATACAATGTGATCCAAATCTATTTGTTCTGAATTTCAGTTAGCAATAAATGACAGATCTTACAGTAACAGATTTAGCTGGAAATTTATCTGACTCTAATGGTTCCTGGGTTCAGGTGGTAAAAGTTCAGATATTAATGAGTTTTGTTTTACAAGTAGATTTATTATAATTTTAAGTCTGAGTAGGAAACATCCCATTCTCTCAGACAATGAGGAAGAAATCCATTTTTTCCCCCAAATCTTGTATCTTGGTAAGGTTCACTGTTCGTATGAACTACAGATTAAGATTATTTCCTTAAGTAATGAGGACAGATAATAAAAAGACCAAAATGTTTCCTGGCATTCATGAATATATTACATAAGCATAAGAAATTAAAAAAAATTTTTTTTCAGATGGTTTGCAAAAGATTCACTTAATTTTGCCCAAGCTAACCCACCTAAGAATAGGTAAGTGTAAAATGTTTTAAAATGTTTATATTTTTTCCTAACCCGTAAAGTTAACCACAAAAATCACTTCACTAAATATTTTCCTCTTGTTTAGTCTAAATTAATCCTGACCCAGAGAACTGGTTTTGAAGTTATTGGACACCGCAAGCAAGGTAATTGTATCTATAGGCAAATAAAGTATGTTCTATTAAGTTAACACATCAGTATTTAGGATGACCAAAAAGATTATCAAAACACACACACACACGACTATGTTATCTTTTCTACTCACAGTCCAAAAACTTCGATAATCAGGAGCATATTCAACAGCTGTTTCACACATTTCCTGCACCTCCTCCTTGGTTCCTCTTTTTGAGAACAGTCTGAGGTAATGGCACCAAATTTCTGGATTGTCTTTGTTGTTTTCCAAAGCTCGAGCCAAAACATTTAAAGCAGAATCCAAGGACTCTGAACACAGTCTACATGTTTAAAAGAAAATGAACTTTTTTTTTTAATGCTTGAAAACACTTCTTAAAGGGCTAATTTAATGAATCAATTTTTAAGTCTTTTTCTATTAGAACCTACCAAGCAGCTAGAATTACCCATGACAAAGGGAAGTAGATTAGAATTTTAAATCACATTTGTCCAAAAAAGATCCTGACTTCCCACAGACCCAACAATTCCTTAAAAGATGTTTAGTGAGCATTTATCAGATAAAAAGTGTTATAAAACCACTAGATTATTGACTTCAAATATGCTTTATGTCCATATTCGGCAATACCTTTTATGATTTACTCTGGGTCCAGGAATAGGAAAAGTTAAGCAACTCTCCCTCAAGGCCAGTTACTGCCAGCACAAAATATCAAAGCTTTCAATATAATAGTTCTTTTCAACGATCAAGGGCTTGCTATCTCTTGGAGAAGATAATTGTCTCTCATGATCCTATTCATAAAATAATGTACAGTTCTTTTGGCCTTCATTCAGTAAATGAGTCAGAAAAGAAAACACTCTAACTTAGCCCATTAACATGGAATTGACACACAAGGCAAGTTAAATGAGCACCACATTCACGACAGAACGTATTAGCATTTTCTGTAGTGCTGCTGCCTTATGAAGAAAACTTTTATATAATGTTTTAGACAGACATTCAGAATAGTGGTGGAAAAAAGTGAATTGTTGTCTTTTTTATAATAAATAAACAATAGGTTTTAATAGAAATATAATAAAGTAGTAAGAGATTATTCCTGGTAATCTTATCAAAAAGTAGGAGTTAGAAAATGCAATTATGCAACAGGAGCTGTTATGAGATAAGTAACTATTTACCTTATTTGAATACACATAACACAACACACAGAAAGACATTTCACCAGAATTCAGAGGTTCTTAGACAAGCTTTACATCTCCAATGAAAACTCACATAAAATTTAACCTGTTCCACTGTGATTTTTAAAATAATTTTATTAAGAAACTATGACTACTTTAAAAAAAAAACAGTAATTAATTCTTGCACCACTCAGAATTTACTGTTTTAACTGATCCTCCTTTGAAATAAGAGCCTACTGAAGTCAAAGTTGTAGCTAATTTATTATCATACACTGAGCCATGCATACAGTCAAGATCTAATCTCAAACTTTTCTAATAGCTTCTATTAGAAATAAGTGCTTCTAACTTTGTAAAAAAAAAAAAAACAAAGACCCCATCTAGACTAGGAAGAAAACATGATTACCAGAGAAGAAATAAACCTCAAACAAAAGAACATAAATGTGCAACAGTTTACACAAAGATTAGAAACTGGACCTACCCCTCATTTTGATTCAAGTACTTGTATGCAAGTTTGAGCCAAAGTTGTACATGAGAAGGATTTTCAAGCACACTTGCTTCTAAATTAGCTATGTCATCAGTCTCATTTGTAAAGTATCTGACATCATCTGGAGTGACAACTGTATCCAAAGCTGGAACATTTATTCGGTTGTCTGGCTGGAAGGCTATAAGGAAAAGCATCATTAGCTTCACACTTACTCTTATTTCACAGACCCAGGAAAAAATAACTAGTCTTATCTTTAATTAAAAAATCTAAAGACTCTACATGCAGTAGCTCATAGCTTTAAGTCAGAACAATCGTATTATTTATTGTCCAAACAAGGACACATCAAAGACTGAAAGAGCTGTTACTAGAAATATGCCAGGAAAGCAGATATAAACTAGGACTCTACCAGGCAAATCAAAAGTATGATCTCCCTATATCATCTGATATTTCATATTCATTAAATTCTAAAAGAAAGTTATAATTTATGAAAGGATATATTCAACTACGTCTAAATTAGAGGAAAAGTGTTACATTCATGTAAATAAGCACGAGAACATGTATTTATTAGATATTTGCTAATCCACAAATAGTAAATAAATATGCAAATGTGAGAATATAATGCAAGAAATACTTGACAGCAAGGCACTCAATACATTACTTTGTTCTTACTGCATGTCAGAAAATGTTAAGACTCAAAGACAAAATAAAATAGAACGCCTGTCCTCAAGGACACAGGCCAGTCAGTGGATCTCCAATGGGAGCAGTACAGCTCCCCTCTCCCGATTCACATATGTTTAGTAATACTAGAAGCCGTCACATTTGTAAAGCTGCATTTACTGGGCAGGGCCGTGACTACAAAACATCCTGCAACATACAGGGCAATCCTGCACAATGAAGAACTAATTACCTTAAATGCCAAAAGGCATCACTGTTTAAAAAAACAGAAAGAAAAACACTAGGCTAGTAGATACAATAAAGCTTACTAAGGTGTCAGACAAAGATGGAATGCCACATTTTAATGATTCTGGATCTTAAATTACTTCTTACCATACTTAATTGGTCCTGTAGACTGTTCCTCATCACTACTGAAGCTATTCTCTGAAACAGGTTTTCTCCAAAACTTTGGCTTCCACTTTCTTTTATCTTTATAGGTTGTAAATGGAGGTGCTAAAGTAGAAAAAAGATTTAGTTGATATTAACTAGTATTTTATAGTTTTGAAGGCTGCCCAAACAATATTCAAAAAGAGCAAAATTTATTGTTAGTCAGAAATGACATATATTTTTATATTGAGAACGAAATGCCAGCAAGTTTGCTGTCATAAAGAAACTAAACTACAAGGTCTTTATGTGTGTGTGAGAAAGAGAGAGAGAGAAACAGACAAATATACTCACTATGGCCTTTACTTTCATTGATATTGCTAACAAGGAGAACAGCCATCTGGTCCATTGACATACGATCTTTGTTTACTCCAAAAAGTTTCTCAACATATTTTTCTGGAATTAGAGCAATGCTATTTTCATAATAAGTATATAAAAACATATATTACACAGATGAAGCTAATTAAAGAGTACAAAGTGAAGAACAGTTTAAGAATTAAAAGGATGTATATGGTACTACTCAGAAATACCTATGGTGTTCTACAGGGTAGGCCTATATTGTCTTAACGACTATGGCAATTCCTACCCCATCATGTACTCAATTTGAAAAAATAAAAGTATTTCCAGGAATAAACTAAAAACTAAGTTAAAATTAAAGTTCCAAATTGGGAATGATTAAATAGATTCAGCGACTTTACAGTCATTCTGGGTTGTGATAACACTAAATTTATTCAACACCAATTTCCTTATTTCCAGACTTGTAGCTTAAGGTTTAACATTTGGCACTAAATCTGGGGAAAAGATTAATAAGTAATTACACACAATGTCTGACAGTAATCTATGTTTTCTTCAATGTCAAAGTATATAAAGTCTCTCATTTCATTGTAGAACTTGAAACTAGTCATCTTCCAACCCTCTTCTATTTCTGAAAATAGTAATAAAAAAAAGAGGTCTATTTAAAAATCATTAGTAAAATCTCTATAGAAATATGCTAATTAGTCTTCTAAATAAACCACAGAATATTTATATGAGCTCTGTCCATAGAACTTTCTGCAATGATGGCAATGTTTTCTATCTGCACTATCCTACCGGTGGGGACTTAACCACTACTGAGCTATTGAGAGCTTGAAATGTGGCTAGTGTGAATGAGGAGGTAAATTTTAATTTTAATAAATATACATTTGAATAGGAACATATGGCTACTGACATTGGTACTGGACAGAGCAAATGTAGACAATGTGTCATAGGTGAGTACTGAGTTATTTAAGCTATTTAAAGATGTCAACAAAACTGAATACAAAATTTTTTAACTGCCTAAATTCAAATTTTCACTTAGGGAATAAGAGGTTGTTTAAAAACCTGCTGCAGCAGCAATCTCTTCATCAGTGCTTGTCTCTGAACAACCAATCAAAGATAAATTATATGACAGAATGTCCTGGAATAGCTGTTTTCGGCTAAGCGTATAGTCCTGTGTATGCTGCCTACAATAAAATGACAACAGAAGAAAGAATCACATACATAGCAAAGCTGAATAATCAAGACTGTCTTTTAAATTATAAAATAAATATTCACAAATAAAAAACTACTCACCACTGACAATCATCATCATTACATGTTCCTGTTAAATCAAAACGGCAGAAACACTGATCTGGTTCAATCATATTACTGTATGATACTGAGCTTAGGGGAAGTTTTTCCTTGGTTCGATAGTACGGACTAAATCTAAAAAGAAGAGAAATGGATAGGCACAATATGCTCTATAAACATTCCCCAGAAAATTAAGGAAGTTTTCGTTTTTCTTTCCTAATTAAAATTTCTATAATTTAAAGCTTCCTATTTATCAAATTACTTAGAACCAATATTAACTCTAGAAAACAACCAGAATATCAAGTGACAGGAATAAGCTACTTCTATACACAAACATTAAAGACCCGAAACAGAAAACAAAAAACCCTGTATTTTAAAATACCGATCTTCTCATCACACGATAAAATGCCACATAATACTAGTATTTCTTGTGCATGTTACCAGCCAACAAACTACTACCTGGTTGGTGCTTTACAATTTTATGATTAAATCATACCCACTTAACAGTCTCATCTCACAAACTCTAGAACTAGTCTTTTTAAAAAAAGGCAAACTCCCAAAAAGTTAATCTAAGAATGCCTAAATCAATTTTATGAAAGTTGGTCAATGCATTCCTTAGAGCAATAGTAAAATTAAAACACAAAACTTAAAAATTCTTGTAAGACTCCAGTTACTTTTCCTAAAATCCATAACAGACAATAACCTAGAATTCTCCAAAATTCTAGCAGTAGCCAGAAATTAAAATTTGCTAAGAATTAATAAACCCAAGTGTAAGTCAAACCTTACTTTCTGGTATGATTCAAATCTGACAATAAGACAATTTTTATTTTCCCTAATGGGACAAGTTCATTTTTCAGTAACCATGATTCAATTTTTTTCATTATCATCAAACCCAAGGTTAAAGTATCATCAAGAGCAAGGAACAACCCTGAAACTTAAGCTTATCCCATCTTTCCCTTATACCTGTAGGATTTAAAAACTAGAAGAGGACTATGGTAGGGTCTAAAAGGACACGGCTTTGCTTCTGTAGTTTTATTCTGTGCTGTCACAAAATCCACATCCACAGAAATCTCCTGCAAAAGAAAACAATTACTTTATAAGGTAAAAAAAAGGCTAAGGTGAAGTCTAGATTTTATAAAGAAATGAAATGTTCAGTTACCTGGCCACGCAAAGTCTTTTCTGTAATGCCTGTGGTGGTTTTCAAAATCAGCTGTTTTAAGCTGTCAGCTTTTGAATACAATTTTTGCAATTCACCAATTTTTAACCCTAGAAAAAGTTCTGGTTTTTCTACCGTATTCTTACTAGGTTTGTTTATGCATTCTTTGTTAGGTGTATCAGTGTGCTTAAGGTTAGGTTTAGTAAAAGAACTGGATTCTAAGAAGGATCTTCTTCGTTCTCTGTTCGAACCAGACAAAATCTCATCATCAACATCATTTTCCTCAGTGTCCAAACTTAATTTATCTTGAGTCAGATCATGAAGTGAGGGTTGAGGTAAGGAAAATTCCGGTTCCTCTTCCACAACTGGAGCAATATTTTGCTGTTCCTTTGCTTTAAGGGCCCGGGCTTCTTTTAGTTTCTGAATTTTCAAGGCATATTCATATTCTAACTTTTGTAACCGTCTTTTTTCCATAGCAATTAATTCTGCTGAATGCTTTCTTGGACTTGATATCGGAGAATTGTCCAGTCTCATCATTTTGTTTGGCTGGGCAAAAAATGGTACAAATATTTTATATTGCTATGATTTTATAAACAATTTTGGTAAGATAATTGTGCTATCCCTATAATACAATGTCAACATTACAAAACTAAATCAATAATGAAAAAAAAGTTTTACAAAATCCCTGAAGTTTTGCTAATCTATGATCTATGAAAAAATTAATAAGACAAAATAAGTTAAAAAAAACAAGCTTTCAAAAATGTGGATGTCATTTAGAAACAAAACTTAATATTATTCTCTTTGAATATACAGAAAAAAGCTTGAAGTTAATTTGATAAATCTTTACCTTCAAAAGGATCATAAAAACCTCCTTTCCAAAAATATTAATACAAACAACTTACTCCAAGGCGATCTTGTTCCAGTTTACGTTTTCCTATTTCCTTACTGGCCACTGCCTTTGCTCGAGCAAGCTCCTCTCCATACTTAAGCGTCAAAGCTTTTTTAATTGTAACACGTTGTTGAACTTTGTGAATCTGAAAATACAGGAAAATTATGAAGCTGTAAATGTAAACCTTAAGAGAAGAAATATCTTCTTAAACACAGCCAGAGTATTCAAATGAAAATAAAAATATTCCAATATTATATCTCAATATAATACATTATATTGAACAGTATTATGCTGTACATTTTGATGGTTTTGGCTTTACGATTTATAAAAAAATCTGGCCCATAAAAATAGGTAGTAAACATGAGGCTACAGTATTTTAATTTAAAAAATAAAGAACGTTACTTGTTCTTGAAGTTTCTTTAAAAACATCCTGTTGACATTGAGAATTTTCTGTGTTGCCTGAAGTTGCTCTGTAAGTTTTGTAATCTTTGTTTCAGCATTTCGAACAGATTCCTTCTTCTTAGCTTCTTGCTGTACTAGAGTCTTTAAAACTGATTCATCTTTCATCAAGAGAATCCTAATTGAGAAATAACAAAATTCTTATTAATGGTTTTCTGAACAAGTGGACTAATACCATCAGAATAATACACAAAGCAGCAGCTCATTTTAAAAAATACACTTATGATAGGCAGGTAAGAATTTATAAGGATGAATATCTTCATATTCATCAAGCACACACGTATTCAAATATATGCTACTGTATTTCGGAAAGCATCCATGGGTCTGACCTTTTCAAAAAAAAATCATGTAAGTCAAGGTAATGTGAATTACAGCTGAAGAATTATTAATAGTAAATGCTCAAGGTTGGCTGAATCAGACCCTTCAGGACTCCTGAAAAATGAATTCTTGAGATAGAAAACTGCTAAGTTCAACTTCACTTATAATGCTTCTAAATATACACACTAAAAAACATCCTATAAAACATAATCAAGAACACTTACAAACCTCTAACTCATTTTATCTAAAACAAGGCAAGGAAAGGGAAAATGAAGTCTAATTTATAAAAATACATAGATGTAAAGTTTGGAACTGAGAAGTAAAAACAGGCCTAAAAGACAAATTTATAGGTATAGATTTTCATCTTTTCAACTACAGATATTGAACCTTTCCCAGAAATATACCACATTTTGATAGTTGTAACCGACATCTAGAATGAATCATAAAGACAGAGAAGATGGGGAGTAGAGAGACAAAGTATTTTTAATAACCTTTTCATTTGTTATTATAATTATTAAAGAAATGGAATCTAAATGAATTTATTTTAATCTTTTGCTTTTAAAACATATACAATACCATTTCTCAATGATAACTTTGGAGATTTATGGTCACCACAGTATTTGGTCTATGAAGCACATTTTTCAGATCTCTAACATCAGGCTGTATCTTAACATTATTGCATATCACAGTTTAGCTAGCAATATGTTTTCTTTCTTAGTAGTACAAAAAATAATGCACACCTTAGATAGAACTTACATTGTACCACAGTAACATCCCACAATATGCTAATGAACTGTCATTCATCATGTTCATCTTGTGAGGTTTCACACGTTCTCAGAATTTTGAAACATCACTTGAGCTCAACAGTAATTTCATAGAACATAAAAGCTTATGATCATTCCTTAACACTTAAACTTTATAATAACACTGCATTTGACCATGTATCTTACTGAACAGTCTAGGTAATGACTATATCTAATAATCAAAGCCACCTTTTAACAATAAAAACATTCTTCCAATGAAGGTATTTCGAAACATACACCAGAGGTTTTAAAGAAAATTCCAAAACAAGGAGTTTCATAAATGTTTCAATGATAAGCCATGTATAAATCTGAAGGCAAAATTTTTCCTTTCAATTCTTGGTATTTTTATTTAACATTAATACTATTACTTTAGGTGCATGTTTAATTCAACGAAATGATAGCCTTCTATGGTTTCTACAAGTATAAAAGAATTTGTCATCATATAGTGCACTTACTATCAACATACACCACAGAATATATCCCTCTAAAAGAGGAACATTCAGATACATGTCAGTATTTAATCAGATAATGAGACTCACCTATGTTTTTTAAGTTTTGTTTCTGCATCTGTAACCTGCTTAGTAACCATTGCTATTCTGCCAATCCCATCAATTTCCACATCAGAGTTTGCTGGAGATGAAGAACCTGTCTTCAGCTGATCTGATTTAATCAAACGCTGTTTCTCACGACTAAAATAATCAATAAAGACAGGTGAATTATACTAAAGAATAAACTGAAATTAATTTTCTTTAAAGATGTATTCTATTTCATAAAATCAAGTATTAATCATATTGACTAATAATTATGACGGCGGCTAATATGCATGATCCAAGCTGGCATTCAAAGTTGACAATGTAGTTCTTTATAACAGCTTTTATCTTTTTCTTAGCTGTTTATATCTCAGCATCACTCTTTTCAATTCTACAGAGGATCATCTGGCTCCCCCTCCTGTGTGTTATAAAAGCATTAGTTTTGCATCTGGGATAAAATCATCATTGCTCATTTCCCAATGCCAATGAGCTGTACACAGACTAAATTAAGTATTGAAAATTAACATATACCTTTAAAGCTAATTACAAAAAAATGCCACCTACTTGGCAATCTCTTCCTTTAACAATCTATATTCAATCTTCTTTTCTTCTGGCAAAGCTTCAGGTGTTCTCATGGGATCATTTTCTTTTTCAGATTTTGGAGGTACTTTTGGTTTTGAAGCTTGCTAGAAAACATTTGAAGTCAACCAGATCAACAGTTTTCAATAATCCCACACTAAGATTTATATTTTACATTGCAACCCAGTGTACATTTATATATCTAGAAATAACTGAATATCTTCATTATTTTTGTTGCTTTTTTTAAAGCAATGCTGGCGTGTTAACCACCAAATCAACGGTACAATCCACTAAGCAGTCCAGAAACAGTTTGAAAATAAGTGAACTAAATCATATCTAAACAACTATTACACTAGGAATAGGGATAAAAGTTGAACTTAGATCATACACTTTAATAAAAACTGTTTTCTGATAACACAGCACAATTCTAAAACAGTAAATTTCTTTAGTACAGAGAACAATTTATCCACTCAATTTTACTATTTTGAAAAAGGGACTACTCAATCACAACAAAAATAAAGGGGACTTTTAATAGTTAAATCTATCATAATAACAAATACTTAAAATATTTCCACAATTCCATATATTAAAAATCTATACCAAGTTCTACTTTTCAGGAAAAAATAAACATTACAATGATTGTCAATAAATTATTTTTCTTTTGATTTTTTTTTTATTGGACTTACCTCAGCGGTTCGTCTTGCTTCTTTAATCATGGACTCCAATCCACCAAAAACACTATTTGTTGACTTGGAAGCCTCTCCATCAGATTCACTGTCATCTGAATCATTTAGTGTTACAACCACCGATTTATGCTTTGGAAGCTGCAAAGATAATATATTTGTTACTCTTAATGACAAAAGTATCTACTCTTTCCTTGGACCTGCTATAATTAACTGTGTGGCCTCAGACAAGTTACTTAAAGTCTTCGAATTTTGATCCATAAAAATAAAGGACTCCAAGTAGACAGTCTATTGTTCCCTTAGGGTTACTTTATATAACTGACTTTCTCCCATTCCATCAATACTGGTTATATTCCAAAAACGTAATGTATTCTATATTCTCAATTTTTCTAGAAACTACTATAGTCACCTTCCTCATTAAGTTTCATTTTCTACAACTTTCTATTAAGAACCATAATGCCATCTAAATTAATTCTCTCACAACCAAAGAAAAAATAATTCTACATAACTTATTAATAAAACTTTTTGGCTCTTGTGGTTATACATAAAGGATAAAAGGCCAAAGCTGGTTTACCTAACAGATGCAAGATACCAATTTAGCTTTGATCCATTTATTTTACTTTGAAGCCATTAAGAAAACAAAGTACAAAGAAACTGTCATTTCAATCTCCTTAAATAAACATAATTAAATTCTTCCATTACAATATAGTCATTAAGTGGAAAAATATGAGCAAAGTATAATCAAAGACAGGGGAAATAAAAAGTATAAAATTTGCTAAAATTGACTCTGGAATAAACAGAAAATCTGAATGGAACAATTTATATGGGAAAAAAAAATTGAGGAAATGGCAAAGGAAAGCATACAACTCCGATGAGAATAATGCTTCCCCAAAAACATTATCAGTTTTCAAATGAAGAAACTGCTCCCATTTCACTATTAATAAATTAAAAATAAATAAGCTTACATTTATATCTATGTGTGTATATAAATAAACTAGGAGGTAGGGAATAAGACAAGCCAAATGTCATACATACTCATAAGCTGTTTGAATAACAAAAGGATTAAATATTTTCTGTTTTACCGAGATCACAGTTCGTGGAAGCCGAGGTCCTCTGTGAAACTTTGGATTCTGTATCCTAGGCTGAGATACTGTATTAATACTGACTATTGATAGATTGCTTCTTGGCACAGGCTGTGAATTGTTCAGAACTGGAGGTGAAGGTGGGTCACTGTTACTGGATGTTTCCTAAATAAGGAAAAGACTGACATGAAACATTTTTAAGTAAAAAGAATTTTCTGTCATCTTTAAATATCTTGGGCAACTAGTATCACAATTCTTACTTTATTTAAAAGCCCAATGAATACCAAATAAGCAAAGAAGACTCCCTAAAACCAAGCTCAAGAGCACCACCTGGAGGGTCAGGCACCTAAATTACCTCTGGCTTAAAAGCTCTTTTGTTCGCTAGAGATTTAAGCAGCTCTTCTCGAAGCAGCATTTCTTCCTCCTCTTCCTCATCTGCAAAAGGTGGTTTCGGAGGCTGCTCCGGATCTTCAGGTGGGAGAGGTGGTAGAGGAGGTAGAGGAGGTAGAGGTTCAAGAGAAACACACAAGCCTTCCGCATAAGACTGGCTCAAAGGTGGCACAGACTAGTTGTTTTTAAAAAAGAAGAAATAATGATTACAATGCAAAATTTGCCAATTTAAAATGTTTATCTCTGGAGCAACATTAAATTACAAAAGGGTAAAGCTTAGGTTATTACTTTAGCTGTAAGCGTAACTGAATACATATACTGTAAAGCTCAAAACTAATCCAGAATTCAATATTCAGTCATGAAAAAGCAATTTTTGCAAAAAAAAAATTCAACAGTATTTAAAACATTTAATTTATGAACTCCCTAGTACTACACAAACTTCTCCATTCCCATTCTTACCTTCATTTAGCATTCTACTAGATACAGAAATCAAATTTTAGTACTGGGTCTTTCCCTCTAGATGACTACCTAAAAACAAGTCATACTGAAAGTCAAGAATATATGATATTTAAGTAAAAAACAAAATTTGGGAACCAAAGGAATTCTGGGAATAGTTCAAAGTATCTTAAGAATTAAGTGTCAAGAAGAAATCACTACTATTCTCTTAAGTCCTTGTGAAGTGGCCTCCCAGAAATTATCTATAAAGAACACTAATTTTATATAGGTCCTTGAGTTTAGATAAAATTTTTGCCTCAAAGACCTTCCAGTATTTCTCTTGGTATTTAGCTCATCTCTTCTCCATATCCCAAAACATTTCAAGGAAGAAAGGAAAAAATGTCTTCTCTCTCACTATCTGCTCTAAAAATTCCCTCACCTTAAGCTTCCTAGGAACATACCAGACATCTACCTAGGAACTGTGAAATGGCAAGATTCCCTCTAACCCACTGAGAGAGAGAGAGTTTGGTCTGTAGGTTCCCTAAATCTAGAAATAACTTCAGAACTTACATGATTCTACTTCATTTTTTTCCATTTTTTAATGGGGGGTAGGCAGTTATTTAAAAGGAAAACAGGAAAAAAGAAAGTCCACAGATAATGCTCTCTTTTGCTGAATCTTCAAACTAATAATAACTGTATTCATCAAAAGAAGATAATTAACTTCTAGAAACATCCCAATGCACTTAAATCCAAATTCCCAAAGAAGGTAACTCCAAACAGTAAATAATTCTTATTCTGTTTTGGAATAAATTTTCTTAGCAGCTACAAGCTGAGAAGCAAGGAGAGGAAAGAAGGAAACACTCTAAGTCTGGAAAAAAGTCAACATAAGATTAAAAATTAGCTATGAAAAAAAATCTACCAAATGGATAGCCTGCTAATAAATAATCCACTATTTATTCCATATTTCATAGCTATTAATTTTGGTAAACAATTCTGAATTGTTAAGGTCTCTTCAAACCTAACCATTCACTAACTATATGCCAGTTTTTCAAAACAGAAAGGACAAAAAGCAACAAAATAATTTTCTTAGAAATATCAATCCTCACTTACAGAAACCTGAGGTGGTGGATTCAAAGAAATAGATGGTGCTGGAGAAAAATATCCCAATGAACATTCAGAGAAGAATGGTGGTTGCACTGGTGAAGGAGCTGTAAAAAAAAAAAAAAAATTTAAGAGTTTAATAACAGAAATACTTCAACAGGAATAAACTGAATTTATGGTATCTTTGAAGAAATACAGACACACATCAGGGCAGAGTACACATCACATCTCACTGACCTCTAATAAAATCTTTACAGTCCATGAGCCATGTACAAAGAGACTCCACCTATTTTAAATTGTCCATCATAGTCTGCCTTCCATTTAAGCTGACATTTAGTCTCTCTAAACTCTCCATTTTGACTCACCTAATGATGGTAACAAGGAATAGAGCAGGAAAGGCTGGAAACATACTCTTTTTTGCAATCTTATTTTTAAAGGAATACTAAAATAAAAACTTCCCCTGAATCTGCTCAAGTGCCATAACCAAAACAAAACAGTGATGTGGTAACTCCATTCTCCCCTTCATGTGGAGCAAAGTGAGGAAATGGACTATAAGCTGTATAGGAAGCAAACAGGGCTGGGAGTGAAAAGAACTACCTATTATATTTAACCAACAGTGGATCTTTTTTAATACTTATGAAATAGTTAGAATCAAAGCATCTCAGTTAAGCTGTCAGCATTTTTTCTTCTTGGTAGCAGATAAAAATAATTTTACCTTCACTTTACCTTCAGTGATTTCTTGAGACTCAATGAAATAAAACAGATTTAAAAACTACTCTTGCTACCCAATAACTATATAACCTTAAGGAAAAATTAACATTCTTCTTTATCTCAACTGTCTTACAAGTCAACATGGATATTACCCACATGCCTTATATAGTTAATTTGTGGCTGAAATGATACTACTTAGTTCTTCAGAAGATTTTACTTCTTAAAAATACAAATATCTGTAGTGAATATGGCAAAAAGTTCAAACATGACAATGCTGAGTAGACAGTACACTCTCTGCATAATAATTCTTTACAAAACTCTTTTAAAAGTATAGATCATAACAGCCTTCTTCAATTAACTGGAACAAATAATTCTAAAATTCATATGGAACCACAAAAGACCCTGAATAGCCAAAGCAATCCTGAGAAGGAGGAATAAAACAGGGGGAATTATGCTCCCTGACTTCAAGCTCTACTACAAAGCCACAGTAATCAAGACAATTTGGTATTGGCACAAAAACAGACCCACAGACCAGTGGAACAGAATAGAAAATCCAAACATTAACCCAAACATATACAGTCAATTAATATATGATAAAGGAGCCTTAGATATACAATGGGGAGATGACAGCCTCTTCAGCAGCTGGTGTTGGCAAAACTGGACAGCTACATGTAAGAGAATGAAACTGGACTACTGTTTAACCCCATACACAAAAGTAACCTCAAAATGGATCAAAAACCTGAATGTAAGTCATGAAACCATAAAACTCTTAGAAAAAAAACATACGCAAAAATCTCTTGTACATAAACATGAGCGACTTCTTCATGAACATATCTCCCTGGGCAAGGGAAACAAAAGCAAAAATGAACAAGTGGGACTATATGAAGCTGAAAAGCTTCTGTACAGCAAAGGACACCATCAGTAGAACAAAAAGATATCCTACAGTATGGAAGAATATATTTATAAATGACGTATCCGATAAATGGTTGACATCCAAAATATATAAAGAACTCATGCACCTCAACAAACAAAAAGCAAATAAGCCAATTAAGAAATGGGCAGAGGTCATGAATAGACACTTCTCCAAAGAAGAAATTCAGATGGCCAACAGGCACATGAAAAGATGCTCCGCATCGCTAATCATCAGAGAAATGCAGATTAAAACCACAATGAGATATCACCTCACACCAGTGAGGATGGCCAACATCCAAAACACAAACAACAACAAATGTTGGCGAGAATGTGGAGAAAAGGGAACCCTCCTACACTGCTGGTGGGAATGCAAATTAGTTCAACCATTGTGGAAAGCAGGATGGAGGTTCCTCAAAAAACTCAAAATAGAAATACCATTTGACCCAGGAATCCCACTTCTAGGAATTTACCCAAAGAATGCAGCAGCGCAGTTTGAAAAAGACATATGCACCCCTACGCTTATCGCAGCGCTATTTACAATAGCCAAGAAATGGAAGCAACCTAAGTGTCCATCAGTAGGTGAATGGATAAAGAAGATGTGATACATATACACAATGGAATATTATTCAGCCATAAGAAGAAAACAAATCCTACCATTTGCAACATGGATGGAGCTAGAGGGTATTATGCTTAGTGAAATAGGCCAAGCGGAAAAAGACAAATATCAAATGATGTCACTCATATGTGGAGTATAAGAACAAACAAAAAAACTGAAGGAACAAAACAGCAGCAAACTTACAGAACCCAAGAACGGACTAATAGTTACCAAAGGGAAAGGAACTGAGGATGATGGGTGGGAAGGGAGGGACAAGGGGAAAAAAGGGGCAGTAAGATTAGCAGACGTAATGTTGGGGGGCACGGGGAAGGCTGTACAACTCAGAGAAGACAAGTAGTGATTCTGTGGCATCTCACTACGCTGATGGACAGTGGCTTGTAATGGGATTGGGGGGGGACCTGACGAAGGGGGTAGTTTAATAACCATAATATTGCACATGTAATTGTAGATTAATGATACCAAAGTAAATTATTTAAAAAAAAGAATATTTGTATAGAGTAGCTGCTAGGAGACTAGTATAGAGTTTAACTTCATAGATATTAACAACTTCTTTGTTAGTTAGAATTGAAAAAAAATCACACAGTTAAAATGAGATGCCAAAGGTTATAAAATTGCAGAAAAAATTTTTAGTGAGAAGATTAAATAATTATCTTCCTGGAGCTGGCCATTCATTCTCAGAGAGATTCTCTCCAGATATGCCCAGGCCCAGGGCCAGGGATTCTCAATTCTAGATACGCATTAGAATAAGCCAAGAAGCTTTAAAGAAATCAAATGCCTAAGTTCCCCCACCCCAACACCATTGAAATAACTTTCTCTGGTGGGTGGTATCTCAGATTCAGTATTTTTAAACAGTTCTCTGGGTGATTCTAAGGTCTAATCAGGGTAGAGAATCCATTGCTTACCCAAGCAAAATATTTATTACAGGGTCAGGAAGAGTAAAAGAAACTGTTGTCCCACCTCAGTGATCTGAATTAGTGAAAGGGGTGGGAAAATGGATACAAATCATTGTGGGAACAAAGAAAGGTAGCTTTTGAAGATTTTATGTTTTCTTTTTAATAATTACTCATAAAATCTGTATAACAAAAATAATAAATCTACTTATAAATAAGCTTAAAAAAAACTGCTGTATTTTTCCTAATAAATATAAACTTTCATTACAAAAAAAAAGTATAGATCATAAAGTTATGAAATGAGGAATACTTAATAATATTGTCAGTACTTGGGGACTGCAATGAACCATCTCCAAGAACTTGGAAATAAACATTTACCAAAGAGAGTTAAGTTATGAAATCAAAACATAATACAATGTACGATTATCAAACATCAGCCTAAAAACAATTAACCTGAAAATGAGCACTTTGATTAATATTACCCAAATCACATAGGTTTTTCTTGTCTCTAGCCTAGACATACTAAAGTAGGATTTTAGCTTTAATTTGGTTTCAGAGTATGACAATCAGGAGCAATACACTGATCATAGTCTTTCAAGTAAGTTTTCCAGTTCCTGGAATGCCAACTGCATTCAGTTTTCTGGTTCAGTCTTAATCCTTTTCATTAGTGAGAGAATAAGTCTCTCACAGTCAAACACCCTAACAAGTCCTTAGCCCCAGGTCACATCCTAAATTTGCAATCTAACTAAGGTACAGCCTTGACCAGTTCTAACCAACCTTCATGAGATACCATTAATGTCACTTTCCGTCTTCAAATTCCTACAAAGTACCATCTCTGAGAAAAGGAAGGAAGTGTTAAAAGAAAAAAGATCTCTTTTTTCTACTAATGCAGAAAGTACCTTGAATATAAAGATACTTAAGAGATCAAAGGTTTGTCATTTTTTTTCAAAACAATGTTCTCATCTTTTCCACAATCTTCACTTTTTAGACAAAACAAATAATTAATAGTAGAGTTTATGTGCTGCCTTTTTATTTAAATGCTATCTAGAAAGAAACATATGGAAATAAATTTAACATTACACATCTGTGTATTGCTCTTTAAGTATTTACACCACCAAATAATGTCTACAGTTGTACAAGTCACCAGCATATCTTACTTTCATTACACATTTCTTTCAAGGTTTTGGGTGGTTTCATGACCATTTTCTACTTACGAAAATTTCTGAATATGAAAATGTTTTAAGTTTTGGCTCATACCTGGAGAATTGGTTTCACTATCTGTATCCATAGCAACTTCTTCATAGTTATCATACTGATAAATGCCTCCTCCGCTATCAGTAGGTTGCTTATCTAAGGATCGTCTCAGGTCAGGATCTGAAGACTAAATACACAAGATATTTTTTTTAGTTTCAAAACATTTTCTGTCTAGTCTACTCTTAAGTCAGGAATTATAAAACAATTGATAGTTATATTTTGGGGAACAGTATCAAAAATCAAGGTGTTCCAGGGAGACCTGCCCAACACATCTGATATGGAAAATTCAATCTACAGTACAGGTACACTGGGGTTGACATTTTTAACTGTCAGAAAATACTATCAAATACTATCCATACAGATGAAACCATCCATTCAAGTCTTGAACACTTATGGCTTCTCTCCATTAAGTAAGAAACTAGACGAATAAATTCAATTTTTATGTCATCAAGACTATATTTAGGATATTTCAAAAGAATACAGTAACATGTTGGTTATGAATAAACTGACAGATGAGTAATAGAAACTCCCGTTCAATATATTTGTATGTAGTTTTTTTACTTTTTACAGTGTTTTATTCACAAAGACAATCCTTAATAAAAAACTAGCAAAATCTACCCAGATATGAGTAACATGCAAATAAAATATTCTCTAAAAAAAGAGTCTATCAAAGTGCTTTTTAGAAGTTCAAAATACGAGTATTTATAAATTCTTCACTTATCAAGCCTAACTCCTGATCCCCTATAATCAGAGTTCTTACTAACCCCTCTATTCTTCACTACTACATTGACAATTATAGTTTCAAAACTCAAATTCTGAAGTTTTGTCACAGGTAATAGCTCTAGATCAGTATTAAACCTCCAGTTTACTTCCTGACATCATCCATAAAAGGCAATGACCCAGTCATTATCAGTGACTTACATACATAGTAGAGGCTCACAAATGCTTGATAACTAAAGCAGCCACAGGCACTAAAGCTATTACTATATGATTCAACTTTCTTTAAAATAGTCCACACCAATTAATCATAACACACTAATCTATATTACCAAACAATGAAAAACTAATGAAATTCTGCTTCTCTACTTAGAGAACAGCCATTTTGGAGTAAGTCCTCACTGTAATTATCCTGCCTTCCAAATAGAAAATGATAAAAAAAGCCAAAAGCTGTCTTTGCTAATCATGTTAGTCTTTCTTTAATATCTTCTAACACCTATATTAAAGACTCATTCTTAAATTATAATCAATTTCCCCAAGCCCTATCAAACACAAGAGTTTATACTTTTTCTTAGTTGATGAATTTATGAACTAAGACTATGAGGATACTTAAATTTGCATAACATTTTGCTTTTCTATTTTTGCATTCCTTACTTTACTCCTTGACCTTCTCTTTCCACCAACCAATTTCATGAATCGATTGTACTGCTCTTCCTGATTTGAGAGATCACGAATTTTTCTGATTTCTTCTTCTCTCTTCCTTCTCTCTTCTTCTTCAGCTTGTTTCCGCTGATCCTCTTCCTTCTGTCTTTCCTGTTCTTTTTGTTGTTGTAGTTTCTTCCATGCCTTTGTTTGCTGCTTCCGCAATGCTTGTTTAGCTTCAAACAAAAAATACAGTAATATCAACATCTGTTGAGTTAAAATTTTCCAGAGAATAAAGAAAAACAGAACTTTAAAAATTATGTACATTATTAAGTCATACACACAGCTGCTCCTCCAACTTCTGTTTTTATAGGACTGTTCTCTGTTCAGGGTCCTATAATTACTCAAACTCAAAAAACTTTCCGAATTAAAATCTATAAACCACATTGATATATGAAATCAGCTAAAAGAACTTAACAAAAATGATCACCTGTAGTGCTAACTTTTTTGGCCGAATGTGTCTTTGTACTGGTTTTAACTTTCTGTTGTACAGTTTTCGTCTTAGTCAACTTCTCTTTGCTTTCTTTCATCACCTGCTGTTCTTTTAGTTGCCATTTTTTACTGGCTGACTGAAGAGCCAAAAGACGAAGTTGTAGCTCAGACAGCTCCTCTTCATCTTCACCAAGTTTCTTAAAAAAAAAGAAATAGTTGCAATTTTTAAATTCTATTTGTCCCAAGTCAAATCTTTTATAAGATCAGAATTTAAAGTTAGTTTCAAGGCAAATATTTAAGTAGCAAACATACATAAAATAAGGACACTAAATTACTTACGATAACCCTATTCCCTAATTCCATCCCTATAATACAAACAGAAGATTGATCTGTGGAGGGTGTGTGTGAATAAGTGTGAAAGGTTGGAAGAGGAGGATACAAATAATGGAACAGTATGCAAAAAAAGGAAAGTTAAAGGTCAGAGATTAGCATTTAACTAAGCCTCCCAAAAGAGAAAATAGATATCTGATGGCAGCAAATGTAAGAAATCAACCCAGAAGAGGTAAGGAATGAACAATGAAGTGGTTCCATGATCAGCTGATTTACTAGCCTTATAAGTAATACAGAGAAACAGGCACACTGAACGTCAAGATTCAAATTTCCAACTTTTTTTATATTTGATAACTCCTCAAATTAGTGTTAAAGGAAAAAATATGTAAGGTTTGCTTATATTTGAACACTACATGTACAAAAGCTACAGATATTTATCTATTTAAAATATTCTTAACTACTAAGACTTTTCTTCAGGAAAGCTAAAACAGGAAGAAGGGGTAAGAGAAAACGTTTCAGAACTTTTTTCTGATTGAAATAACCTCTTAATTTTGCCATTCTACTTTTTTTTGGTAATTTAAAAATTAATCTATTCTCTACATTTTAGCTAAAACATTAACTGAAAATGACAGGCAAGCTAAACAGAGGCTGATGTCTCTATACTTTATTCTGCTGAACCTCACAGCAACCCAGAGAACAGATGACATTAAACTAATTTTGTAGAAAAAAAAAAGAGGCAAGCAAAGGCTAAACAGCTTACACAAGACCACTCCGCTAAGAGGAGCTAGAAATGGATGCCAGTTTAGGGTCTGTCTAACTCCCAAGCTTTCCCACATAGGATTATCCAGTGGAAATAGGAGAAGGCAATCTCAGGATGAAAATTACAAGTTCACAAAACAAACAAAAAAAATCATCTGTGTGTGTGTGTGTGTCTGTGTGTGTGTGTGTGTGTGTGTATATATGTATATATATATATCTTGAATTAAATACAATTTAACTGAACCCAATGGAAAGATACTCTAAGACATCTCCAGATTTTCATATCCCACAAAGCAGTATCTTACCTTTTCAGATAGAATATCTGAGGCACTAATTCTTCTTGTTAAATTTTGTTCTTTATCTTCTAATCCTTTAAAATAAAACAGCATACTTTGAATACTCTAAAAGATGGCCACAACCAATTTAAAATAAAATGCTATGAAATACATAATTATTCTAAAGGCTCTCATTTTCTTAAATCTCTCAACCAAAAGAATGCTGCTAGAATGAAAATCTGACCACCCTTTTCATTACCAGCCTTATTTCTGAAAGTTAAAAGGCAAAATGGTTCAAAATACTAAATAATAAAATTGTAACTTTGAGAAAATGACTTCTGAAAAATAATTATTTCAAATAAGAATAGAATTTATAAAATAGACAAGAAGCAAACCTTCATTATGAAATAGATGGTACACAGATACACTATGATGATTAATTCACATCTCTAAAGATCAATATTTAGAGACTGTATTTAATTTTTACATTGAAGAAACAGTCCCCTATCTAGAAAAGCATAAGCAGAAGTACGTTTAAGTATCAACAAAATTAAGTCTACCCACACATTCTTTCAGAATTGTGGTCTTGGTCCCATATTTCTGATGAAGTTTTACAAAATCTTATTTGCATATAATCTACAACAGCCCTACAAATCATACAATGAAGTTATAGTACAATTATAACAGTATTGACATAGACACTACAACTGAAGACTTTAAAAACTAAAACAATTTTTCTTCAAGATGGTACAACTGAAGTTGCAAAACTAGGATTTAAACTAAGTCTTACACTCAAAGCCTACTTTTTTCTCTAATACCATCTGTCAGTGTTCCAAACATGCTAATTTGATTGCCCAAGAGGGCCTAACAGTGAAAGAACAGGCAACTTAATCAACAAATAGAGAAATTACTAATCAAGTACCCTAGACAAAGTAAATAGAAGGCAACCACCAAATTGTGAACTAGGTCAGTCTGCTATAAGGTTTTGTTTGGAAATACGAATTTATTGTAATAGATTATTTATTAGAAAATAACTTAAACACATACATATTTCATGTTTGCTTACATGCAAATCTGTCTTTGAAACTGCACCCAGGTGATCTAAGCCATGCATGAATACATATATCCCACACACTTTGATCTACCAGTTACTTCAGTTCACTATGTATGGTATGACACCCATCCACACCTGTTGTTACAACTTACTGTCCAATTTCAGATAGCCTTCCTGGTTCCACCTCATAGTAACTCAAAAGCTGCAAATCTTCCACTTCCACAAGCACACCTGGTCTTTTTCAAGGTAAAGTGATGCATTTACTGTAGTACTTCACGCATTTTTTTTTACCCATTTAATATGTAAAGCTGTGCTACCATTGTTATTAGGTTCCTATCCTTTTTCATGTGCCACTGAAAAAGTTGGAGTGTTGTTTCCCTAACGCCATTTTTTGCCCATAAGCTCTGTGGTTTTTACTGTGCAATTTTGTAGGGTAGTGATTTTTAGGAATGCATGTCATGTTACAGCACAACTGACCATACTTCAAAGAATCCTAGGAACAGTAATACCTATTAGACAAAAAAAAGGAAAAAATAAAGACATAAACACACTTCCAATAATAAATATAGAAAGCACTAACTTTCTTCTACATGAGAAACCTGCCTTTAGGTCATGAGAAGTCTATTAGTTGATGAGGATCTCTCTTATCTAAAAAGGTGGCAGCGCCTCCCGCAAAGGTAGCAAAGAGGCAAGTATCCATTAAGCCAGCAGTACCTCAAGAATACAATGTTACCATAAAAAAAAGCACAAACCATAAATTTCAGTCTATAAATTCAACTTTACATAAAGATTATAAAAGCAGGTTATGGATTAACTGGCCATGTTTTTTAGGCACTGTCCTACCACTGTCACGGGTCTCTACAATAAAATTATTTCTAGTCTCAATACAAAGTAAAAACTGGTCTTGGGCAGTCATGCAATATTTTAAAACTTATTACCTGAAATTCTAAACTGAGCTAGAGGTAGTCATCAGGATACAGGATGTTCCACCCCAGAAGAATGGAACGTTGAGGAAGGACATCAACAGTTGAGAAGTTACAAGGGAAAAATAAATATCAAACAAAATAACGAAAGGAAAATCAGAAAGTTACAAGAAATTCCAGATGCGTCTATCACAGAAACCCCAAAATTCCAAGATCAGCAAGAAAAACACAATAGACTATGGTACGTGTGTCTACACCCTACAGAATATTCTCAACATTGGGGCCGGACTGATCCTTGAGAATATAAAGCAAATTATGCCAGCCCTTTGCCAAGCTCCTCCATTTCACTCAGGATAAAAACTACAATTCTTGTAAGGACCTACATGATCTGTCCCAACCCATCACCTCTAACCTCTTCTTCCCCCACTACACCTCCCCTTCACTCTCTTTTCTTTAGTGGCACAGGCCTCCCTCTTATTCCCCAAATATGCCAGGTACCCTTTTGCCTTAGGGTCATTACTCTTAGTTTGGTGACTGTCAAACTTTATCAGGTATTAGAATTAACAGAAGGGCTTGTTAGATATAGATTGCTGGGCCCCATTTCCAAAATTTCCCATTCAGCAGATCTGGGCTAAGGCCTGAGAATTTGCATTTCTATCAAATTCCCAGGTCCCAGGACTACAGTTAAAAAAAAATCATGGCTCTACTTCTTGATTCTCTTTGCCTAGAAACCTCCCCCACATACTCATTTAGCTACTCCCTCACCGTCTTCAGAGCCTCTTTAAATCTCACCTTCATATTCAGGTCTCTTCTGATCACGCAATACTGCAACCTGCACTCACTATCCCCATCCTACTAACCATGGTGTAGTTCTCCTCTTTCCATAATGCTTACTTACTCATCATATTTACTACCTCTCCTATTAAAATGCAAGGCCATGAAGGTAAAAATGTCTACTTTGTTCACTGATGTATTTCCAAGAGCCAGGAATAAAGCACTGAACTAATTTTTGAATAAATGGAAAATGAAATAAAAAATGAATTTTGCAATTAGGTCAAAGTAACCTTGTTACAAGTAGTTCCAGAATTCTGGTATGGGGAGAAAAGCACACTGCACTGGGTTAAGAGGGAATGAGAAGTAAAATGAAGAAAGTCAGTGCAGACTAGCCTTTCCAGAAGTTTGGTTGAAAAGACAGAAGTTAAGGAAGAACGCAGGAAGGGGAGAAAGGAGTGTTCAAATTTTGGGATGAAAAACTCAAATATGTTTAAAATAATCCTTTAAGAGAAAGTGGTTAAAGATGAATAATAATAAACAATTGATGGAGCAATATCCCAGAGAAGGTGGGAGAATTTACAGCCACAAATACAGGTTAAAACAAAGTGGCCATAAACAAAGAGAAGGTCACTACTTCCTCAGAGTGGAGGAACAGAAGTGAAAACATATTTGCATGTAAGTTTACGGTCAGAAAGTGAAAAGTTGGAAGCTGAATGAGACTACGTAAAATAGGAGGCAAATTCATAGGCGAAAATAGGAATAAAAGTTGAGTAAAAGGCCTGAAAAAAAAAAAAGGTTTAGAAGAATTGTTGAGATAAATGGGAAAAAAGCTGACAACTTAAAAAAGTTTGATGGCAGAGCTGAGAGTCTTGCTGAAGGGGGATCAGAGGGAAAGGAATGATCGATACATAAAACACTAATCAATATAATTTATTGTTTGAGGTAAATTTTACTTTTTTGGTTTTCCTCCTGTCCCTCTGCTGCCAGTTATTTTTCAAAAACAGGCATCTGATCACATCATTTTCCTTTTTAAAAATATTTGATATTTTTCCTAAAACCCAGGTGGGGATATTTGATCATTCCTATGTGTTATTGCAGGCTTTCATACATAACTTTTATTATACTCTATGATGGTTATTTGTGTGTCTTTTCTATCCCACAGTTATACTCTTCCAAACTGCCCATCTGGAATCATGGTGCTAAATTGAAGAGCAAAAAACATGTACCTCAGAATGTGTGACCAAAGTCAGTCACCATTCAGGTTTGCAACCAAATTTATACCATTTATATTTACATCAATTATATTTGACCTTGCAAACTTCAAATATAAAGCAGTCCCAGAGCATAAGTCTACTCAGGTGCCTGGCAGTGTCAAAAGGAGATCCTCTCTGGGGAATCCACCTTTGTCCCAGTCTTCAAAAAATTTAAAGGGAAGTGAGCACCTCACTCAAAACAAAAACAAAAACAAAACCCCCCCACTAAATATCCAAGAAAAAAAAGTACCAAAAATGAGAACAAGCACAGATGGCAAACATCAGAAATCTGACTCACAAGACCTCTAATATTGGAAATTAGCAGGAAAAGTACAGAAATTAAAACAAACCTATGGTTAACATGTTTATAAACTTGAAAAAATAAGCAGAGAGAAGAAAACTAAAAAGAATGACTAAAATCATTTGAGAAACCAACTAAAATAAAACATTAAAAACTCTTAACTGAAATTTAAAACTCAGTAGATGGGCTAAAGACCAACCAGCCAGTTATCAAGAGAGAATAAGTGAACTGAAAGATACATACATCAGAGGAAATTTTCCAGAATGTAGCACAGAATTACAAAGTGATGGATTAAGAGAAATGGGAAGATAAAGTGAAATGATTTAATACAACATATATCTGTTTAGAGTTCCTGAAAATAAAGGGACAATATTTTAAATGGTAATGACAATTTTTCACAATCAATGAAAACAAGCAGCACAACAAAACCCAAGCTGGATTAAATAAAAATAAATCTATAATCAACAAATCTAGTTAACCTACAGAATACCAAAGAATATCAAAGAAAATAAATTACTTTCTATTAAAACTATTACTGACTTTCTATTAAAACTATTAAGCTGACATCTGACTTTCCAAAATTAACAACAGAAGTCAGAAAACATCTTAATATGTTGAAGATATAACTAACCAATCTCAAATTCTAAACTTAGGAAAACTATCTTTAAAAGATGACAAAAAAAAAAGTTTTACATCCAGCAAACACAGAGAGAAATTCCAAAGAAAAGCAAGCATAAGTAATTATAGACAAAAAAGGAATAGTGAACAAAAAAAGTGTTAAATATATGGGCAAAACTAGGCAAATATTGATCCTTGTATCAGGGAGAGGATAAAGACCTTGATTAACTTTAAATATTTATAAGAATTCCTGTTACAATTCCTACAGGAACCAATATAAGACCAGAAACTTAGTATCTAACTTCCAAACTAAAAAAGAAAAAAAATTGTATGAAAAAAAAAAGCAGCAAGAAAGAAAAAGGAACAAATGGAAATAAACCCAAATATTGGTAATCATGAAAAAATGTGAATGGACTGTATGTTCTACTTTAAAAAGAAAGATTGTCTTTACCACTAAATTACAAATTAAACTCAGCTCTACACTATGGCCATGACATTTGAGACATGAATAAAAAGACTGAAAGGATGGAAAATGATATACAAAGCCTATGCACTTATCAAGAGAAAGACGGAATAGCTATTAATATGACAGTCTTTTAGGCAAAAACATTACTGTAGATAAAGAGGGCCACTACATAATAAGAACATCAATTCCCCAGCCTCAAAATATTTAAAGCAAAAAAAAAATTTAATATAAAATATATCAAGTTAAAACCACAAATCCACCACCACAGTGGCAGATTTTAACCAGCCTCTCAGTAACTGACAGATTAAACAGATTTAAAAATGGAGAAAGACTTAATAAAATTAATTAAAATAAAAAAATGGATAAAAATGGAGAAACATGTGAATATAAAAAGGTTTATCTAAATCCATACATTCCTTTCAAATACACACAGGCCAGTTATAAAAATCAATCACATACTAGACAATAAAGCAAGTCTCTACAATATTTCAAAAGATGAGTATCATTTAAATATTATTCTCTGACAATATGATTGACTTAGACATCAGTATCACAATATACAGCTAAAAAAACCTTTATGTTTGGAAGTTAAGAAACCCTTTCAAATGGGCTAAAGGTCAAAGAAAAACAAAGATTAGAAGATATTTAGAAATGAATGCAAAAAATTAACATATTACAAACAGATGCAACTAAAGCAGAAATCCCTAGCCCAAAATGATCTCAATAGTAGAGAGACCAAAAAACTAATCAGTTTTTGAAGCTGCGGACTTATTTCTGGGGAAATTTTTTCAAAGGTGGGCAATACAACTTACAAATGCTACAGATAATAAAAAAGGTGAGATTCTTAAAAATAACTTTTTATAAACTTTACAACTTACAGGAAATAGGCACATTACTAGAAAATTGCCTTAACCAGAAGTAGAAAACATGAATAGTCAATAGTTTAAAATCTTCACAGAAAAAAATTCCATCCAGGCCTAGACACCTTTACCAGCAAGATCTACCAAATATCTCCAGAACGATTCCAATCTTAAACTATTCCAGAGAAAAAAGAGGAAACCATTCCCCAACTCATTTTGAGCATCATAACCTTATATTAAAACTAAAACTATGAACCCTGGTAAAAATTCTAAACAAAATATTAGCAAACCTTCATTCACGAAGGTTTTATAATTGCCCAAAACTGGAAGAACCCAACTGTCTCATAAGTGAAAAATGGGTAAGCAACAGCAGCACAGCCATACAGTGGAATATGCGGCAAAAAAAAAAAAAGAAGAAACTACTGATACATACAACTACATGGTTTAATCTCAAATATACTATATTAAGTTAAAGAAGCTAGAATCAAAAGGCAACGTACTCTATGATTCTGCTTATATGACATTCTGGAAAAGGCAAAACTACAGAGATAGAAAACAGATCAGTGGTTACAACTCAGTGTGGCCTAAGGACTGGCGGAAGGGCAGACTACAAAAAGAGAGTTGGCAGGAGTTAATGGAACTGTTCCTTAATTGTAGTGACTGGCAGTGGTTACCCAACTGCCTGCATTTGTCAAAAGAACTATACACTAAATATTACTGTATATAAATTACACCTTCATAACAAAAAGGGAAAAGAAAAAATTAACAAACCAAACCTGTGATATATAAAAATGATATATCATGAACTGGCTGGGTTTATTCCAATCATAAAAAAGGTGATTTAACACTACAAAATAAAGGAGAAAAATTAGATGTTCTCAATAATGAAAAAAAGATGATTAACTTCAACATCCTTTCGTGACGAAGATCAAACAAAAAATAAAAGAAAAAATACAAAAAAATTCCTTTACAATAAAGGGTACCTACAAAAAACTTAACATGTGTAAAGGTAAATGCCAAAAGCATCCCTTTAGATTAGGGAACAAAACTGCCCACTATTGTCACTTATGTTAAAAAGTACACTGTTGGTCCTGATCAGCATGTAAGGCCAAAAAGAAAGATTAGAACTTGGCATTTTTCAGTAATATGACTGTCTATGTATAAAGTGCAAAACGAATTCACAAATACTAGAATCATTTCAATGATATCCACTATCAAAATAATTAGTTACCCCTTTAAGAAAAAGAATCTATTACTAATTGAAATTTTTAATTGCATTACCTTGACTAGATTCAGTAGTGTCAGATTTCATCGAAAGCTGTTTCGTTCCTTCTTTAACTTTTTTCAACCGGTTTTTATCTCCGGGTAAAGTCAATTTTTGCCTGAGTGGTTTTAATTCAAATGCCTTAAAAGTTTTGACCTGCGTTTTCTCCTCAGGAGCTACTTCTTTATTTGTGTCCTTTGTAATACTGACATTATCAGTGCTTGCTTGGTCCTCAAAGTTCAATGTTTTAGGATCTTCCTGCACATTTTCTTCTTTGCTACTCAAAGCTAGTTTTTCATCTTTATTGATGCACTCTAGTTCCAACTGTATTTGTTTATACTTCAAAAGTAAATCTTCAAAAGTTTCTTCACCACAGTTTTCACTTTTTGATGAATAATTTTTTCTTGATGGAGATCTTCCAAAACTTTTGGCTGAACAGCATATTAAGGAAACCAGTCTCCAAAATTTTCCCAGTTAATTTAACAAAAACACAGTGTTACAAATTGTCTTTTTTTCAAGAAAGATGAATTGATATTTTTTAATTACTAAATTCCATTTAATATATGTGCTAATGCCCACTTTCATTATGTGCCCCTATTTCAAATTTAACGAGTATCCAAATAAACAGTCCACTTACAAAATCACTAGTATCAGTTATTACCCAGAGTATCCACAGGTATGCCACCTAGTTGGGTTATAGCATCCTTCCTTCTGCAGATATCAGGAAAGCCCTTAATGAGCTAGAGGTTAAAGATTCCTTCCGGAAGAAAGAGGGGAGAAATTGAATGGTTTGTCACAGATGTGGATAGTTTTTATTACAGATAATTACAAGGAAACATTTCTTCTAATTAGTTTCTCATGTCTCAAATTTTAAAAAATAGAGATAAAAATGAACAATGACAATAGCTAAGATTAATTTATTAAATAGGAAACATTTCCTTAAAAACCTAATATATAGCAATCTCAGCTCATCAACATACTAACATCTAATATATGCACAGGATAATTAAGGCAGTTATGTAAAAAAATAAAATCTTACTAGTATTCAAAATGCATCTTCTAAACTAACTTCCCCTAAAAATAAAGGTATCTAAACCAATTTATTTTTCTTCTATAACATAGTGATACACAGAACAAAACTTCTTCCTTGGAAATGGCTACAGAGTCAGAAACTAAAATTTTTATTCAAAATAATTCATACATATGAAAATTGTTACACCTCATAGTTCCATAAGCCTAGAAATTAACATGAGAAATGATAAGTATTTTAAGTGGTTTTAATACAATATGTTATTTACAGGTCATTTGAATTGGCTAAGATGTAACATTACAGCTCCCTAAATATGGTTCTTCTGTTTAACAACTTACAAGAGAAGCAACCTGCGAGATTTTCCCAGTGACAAATGCAAGAATGGTAATCACAAACCAAGTATTTGAAAAACTAAATTAGCATCACAAATGAAAATCTTAACAGTTCCGCAGCAAAACCCTTCTAGTAAATCTTTGGTTCTCTGATCTCTCCTCTTGAAAGAGTACTTGTTTCTTATTATCTGTCTTTTCAACCACACGGAATCTGGCTTCTGCTGGCTGAGTTCATCCACGTTTTCAAATCTTATTTTCCCTGACCTCTATGCAACATTGGACACTATGAGCCACTTCTCTCTTGGCTTCCATAAATCCACTCTCATTTCCCTACCGTGCCCCACCCGCCGCCACCCCCAGCTTAAGTCTTCATCCTCCTCTCTCTCCAATTCCTTCAATAACAGTGCTCTCCAATGAGCTCTACTTAGCCTCTTTCTGTGTTTTGAGCATTTTAATGCACTCCCAGTGTTTTACACAATAGAAGAGAGAAGTCTGGCCTGGTGATAGACATTTGGGTTTCTATCTTCCACAAGCCACGCTCCCAAAGTGCTCCTAGACTAACCTTTCTAGAATACAAATCTGATCAGATCTCTTACATTTAAATCTCAGAATCCAAAATCCTTATAATGATATATAAAGCCTTCATGATTTGATCTGTACTTCCTTTCTAATCTCACCTTTCCCCTGTTCATCACAATTTATGCACAGCTTTGTGTCTAGGTTTTGTTGTCCCTCAAAGAGACCCAATTCAAATGTCACCTCCTATGTGAAGCCAGAGAATTACTTGCTCCCCACCCCACCATTATGTACTCTTTATATACAATTTCTGTAATTATCTGCATTTACATCTCACTTTTCAGTGGAGCCACCTAAAGGCATAACCATAGTGATTTAAAAAAAAATAAGACTGAGGGTCTTGGAAACACCTGGAAGGGAAATGATTCAATACACGAGAAATAACTGAAGGACAGAAAAATGAGAAAGAACAATTGAGTTATGATTGAAACTGACTGTCTTAAATGTAAATAAATTCTCCAACTTCTGTTTATACAGGACAGCTAGGATGAAAAAAACACCTAAAAGATTTAATTTTAAGCTGGTCCAGATACAACTCTGTATCTGAAACCTGGTTTAAAAAAAAAAATTTGCTATTCAACCTTTACAGGTGCAGGTGAAAATAGAATGACTTTCTATGGAAGAGAAATACTGGCCTAATTATGTCAGCCCTCATCAGATGTGAAAGTTTAACACAGTAGTCATCTAAAAGAGACATATGCTTAGATTAATTAACAAAGTGTCTATCACTAAGACAAATTTAAAATGAATGAAAATGAAAATACTGCAATAGAATCTGGTTTCTTGTATTTCTTTAAAGCTGCATCTAGCATACATCAACCATTACAAAGAAGTTTAAAAAAAAAACACCACCTGTTCTCATCCTACTTCACTTCTAGATTATGGAAATGAGACACAGTATAACCCTTATTCTTTCTTATCGAAATATTGATTAAAATCATTATTATAATCACACAGTGGAATTATAAATTTAACTGAGTACAACCTTGGTAATAAAGGAATTTGAATAAATAAAATTTTTATGACAAATTTTGTTTGCTCACATTATACAAGTGACCAAAAATTATGTTTTCCTTCACAAATTCTTATAAAGAATACCACCTCTAGGATGGATTAATCTTCACGAGGAAAACTGTGAGCAGAGGGATCAAAACAAGCATCCTTTTCTTAAGTGCAGCATCTGTGAAAAGAGAAACAGAACAGCTCATTTCTGATTAAGTTGCTACAGAAATCAGACTGGATATTTTCCTGTACTTTTTTCACAAGTTTATATGCCTATTTATTAATAAATACATTTAAGTTTAACAATTAATAAAGAGATATGGCAGAGATCTAACTGGCATTGAATAGACAGAAAGAAGGCAAAGGCAGGAGACAGGGATGCCCATTCATCACCCCTTCTCTAATTCAGAATTAAGAAAAAACTTTGAGCTCCCATAGTACTTTTTACACACTACAATTTGAACTTTTTACATTAAACTGTAATACTTCTTTACATTTGTCTCTCCAACAGAAACTACAAGTTTCACCTTCTGTATTCTTAAAAATATTTAGATATATGTGCTGAAATAACCTGCTTTTAGATTAAGAATAACTAACAACTCCTTAGTTAAAAATCACCTTGGGCAGAGGTTTTCTAACCTTATTGAAAGAACATCCCCTTGTCTTTTTAAACATTAAATACCTACATGATTTTCTCTCAAGCAATCCCGACATTCCCAATCCAATTTGTGGTTGCAGAAAGTTTTTTCAGGGCCTAACAGCAGAGGCTGCTACTTACCTAAACCTTCATTTCTTGCTCCCTTCATCTACTGGCATCTAGGAAAGACCATTTGGCCCTAAGTATTCTGTAAGAACAGTGTTGAGTGCCTTCACTGTGTAAGTTTCATATATAATGAATATATTAAAAAATCATTACACCATGAAAATTACAACCAGTAATAAAAGTGCTTAGTAAGCTATTTTTATGCAGTTACCATGCAATTAGAACAGTTCCATGAACCATCATAAAACAGCAAACCTTCAGATGGTTGAGTTCAGTATAAATCTGGAGTAAACTCAGGAATTTAAAGACAACTAAGAATGAGATTAGAGGGAATAAAAAAAAGTATTTTGCTTTTTCCTTCTCAACCTCTCCCCAATCTCCACATGCCAAGGTATAAAAATGCTGTTAAGTTTTTAAGTTTATCTTTCTCTCTCTCTGGCCTACATTTGTCAGCACCAAGTTTTAAAATGCCCCAAAAATAACCATAAGAAATACACAAGTTGAGGAGGTAAAGTTTTCCAAAAAGATACATGAATTTAAAAGCTCTGAATCAACAGAGTTGGTGAAAACCCGGGGTCTTTTTTCTCCCCCACTTTAAGAGGCAGCAATGTGTAAGAGTAAATCAAGAAAGGTAAACAATAACAAAAACGATAGGATTATGCAGAATAAAACTTAACAATTTTCAATGTCAAAGTACAATATAAGCAACAGTATTCCCCACACTGTGTATGATTTTTTTTCTCCCTCTAATAATCTAAGCCAACTTCACATAAAAACAAAGTTACCGGACCAGCAAAAAAACAAAACAAAACAAAAAACGCTAATGAAACTTGGGTTTCTGATGTACTTTTATAAATCTTATTTTAGACTTAGATTCCACCAGCTTGGCCCCAGTCCATAACACATTAATGCTAAAAAGCAGTTATGTCCAATAAAGCAGCCTCAAAAACCAACACTATAGCATGACCCACGGAGAATACCAAAGAACAAGTTACTTTAAGTATATTGACACAGTGACAAATTAGCGGTTCTGGTGGTTCAGAAAAGTTAGTCATCTCACAGACCGTGGAATGACGCGAAAGGGAACTTTAGTAGTGACACACCCAAGGCAGAGCGCCACGTTAAGGATACAACTCTTCCGAGGTGGAGAGGGCTCTCGCCAGCTCTGACTGCTGCCGAATCCGGATCCCGCTCCGCCTCCCAGGGGTCTGCCCCCCGGCTTGCCTCCTCGTTCACCCCCTCCTCGCCCCCGACTCCAGCGACTCCCACCCCGGTAAGGCCTGCTTCGAAAGCGGAAACGGTCCAGAGCGATGTGGCTCCTCTCCCAGAAGGACGGCCGGGGGCTGCTTTCGGACAGCGAGCTCGAAGGCATCCGCACCGAGGGCGGGTGAGACCGGAACGGCTCTTTGGGTCGGTAGCTGCTGTGTCCCCTGAGGTGGCCCCGCTCCGACGTGTGTCGTGAGCGTGAGAAATTCCTCATCTGCTGCTGAGAAGAGGCGGACGACGAGGAGCCTCCGCCCGCGCCAGCCCCGCCGCCGCGGGAGGGGTGAGGAGGCCGCCGCCGCGGGTACTGTAACAGCCCGCCGCCGCTGCTGCTGCTGCTGCTCCGGCTCCGTCCCCGGCTGTTGTTATCGTCGTCGCTGATCTCCCCGTCTTCCAGCTCCCCTTCTTCCTTGGGGGACAGGCCGCTGGAGGCCGGGGCCGAAGGATCTGCGGTCGCCATCCCGCGGGCAGCGCCGTCCACACCGCCTCAGCCCTCCGTCCGGGGATCCGCCCGACAACTGCCCTCCTCCTCGGTTCCCTTCTTTCCTAACGGGCCCGGTCGGTGCGGCCTTACCCCACTCCGCACCTAACGGGCTCTGCTCCCCAACTTCCCCGCACCCCAGCTCTTTCTCGCCGGACCGTCGCAACCCAGTTCCTTTCCCTAGCGCCCCCTTGCTTCTCCGCGATCGGGGTTCTTCCGCCTCGCGAGAAAGGGGTTCTGGAAGAGGCTGCGTTCGTGACGTCACTTCCCTGCGGAACGCAGGAAACAAGGCTCCCAGTTCTCGCGATAACAATTGGACAACGGAATTCTCAGTTTGATTTACTAGTGTGACTCACAAGTCTCTTAACTCTCGAGTTTGTCTCTTTGGTCTGTGGCTCACCCCCACCTCAGACTCTGGACTGGGGTGTCTGGGTGCGTGGCAGGGTGGGCGGGTCTCCTCTTAATCTCGGCCTCGAGTCAGTTTCCTAACGGGATGAGGGTGGGAGTGCGGGGAGACCGCTGCTGAAGCGATGCAGTAAGGCCCTCTCCCTTTTCGGGGCCGAGGATGTGTCCGCCATGTTGGTGAAGTTAAAAGAAGGCGACTGGCGCGCCACGGCTGTCAGCTCCGCTGGCTCAAGCCCGCCATATTAATAAAGAGAAAGGAAGGTTGACCCCCAACCCATCACCACACGCACACACACACCTTTTTCCCACCCTGTCCCGGCCACTCCACTCAGCTCGGTGGGCCCTTCCCCTGCCCGAAGGAATCGTAGCCAGCAGCCAGCGCCCCAGAACACGCTTAAGACAGCGCCGAATGAGGGGGAACGGGAAATGCCGACCAATTGCGCCGCGGCGGGCTGTGCTACCACCTACAACAAGCACATTAACATCAGCTTCCACAGGTAACCTGGGCAGGGAGTGGGGGTGCCAGGAACGGGAGCTCTAGATTGGGTATCGCTTGTGTGGAAGGAACAGGAGGAGGATTCTGCTAATTCTAATTACTTCACTGCCTAGCTACTACCAAGGAAGCATCGTTTTTGCCTTTTCTGTGTTTCTCACATCTGTCCAGTCTTTTTCTCCCTTCCGAGAATGTTTATTCACTTTAAAAGAAATCCAAACCCTGTACGGTGATCACACCTTAGAAAATGACAGGAGGATACTTTAATTTCTCATTCACTCCCATATAATATATAGAGTCTTGACATTAATGACTCCATCAGAGGAAGCGAGACCTTCCTGTTCAAGTCAGCAATGATCTTAAAAGCGTGCTGTGTTCCCGTTTAAATTAGGAAATTCTCACTAGCTGAATTGACATGGGAAGCGTGAAGATTTCTAGTTACATACTGTAAATGCAGAGAAATTGAGTCGTCATTGGTAGCCGTGTAATTAAGTGATGTTAATGAAAGTACTAAAGATGAGTTTCCTATTCTTACTGGAACAGTAATAAAAAGAACCTAGTTGTTGTGCTTTTCCTTCGTTTGCCAGAAGAGCAGTCAAAATTCTTTAGCTCTGGTCAGGTCAGAAATATTGAAAGAATTTTAAACATTAAGTGAAATACAGTAAGTACTAGGTAAATGTTTACCTTCCCTGCAAGTGCATGCCATGTGCCTGAAGAAAAGCATGAAAAATTAAGTGCAATTGTTCTGATTTTAGATACTTCATAACTTAATACGATCTTAGAAAGTAGAAAATTACATCCTTGTCTTTTCCCTACTTCATTATGACTAAATGTACCCCATTATTAAAAATTACCACTTAAAAGAAATCCTTGTGATGTTTCTGTTTTTCAACGACTTCATGCAAATATAATGCTGTATTCACTCATCCATGAAATGTGTACCGAGTACTTATTTGCCTAACTTATTGGCTAGGGATCTTATTATATTCCTGGAGTTTACAGTGTAATGAGAAAGACAAATAATTACGGTTAAGTGCCACAGAAGAGACATTCAGGGAGACCTAACTTAGCCTTAGAAAGTCAAAGAACAGTTTTCAAAGGATGTGGAATTTCTGATGGGACCAAAGGATGACATACGGTCCTGTGTGCACTTTAAGGATTTTCTATTTTATCTAATCAGTACTTGAGAAGCTATGGAGGGTTTTAAAAGAATGGCATGATTAAATTTGCATATTAAAAAGCCCTCTGTTGCCAAATGGAGAATTACAGTGTTACTTAAAGTGCCAATCAAGTATCATCTAGGGATGAATTTGATGAGAGAAGAGCTTATTACAGAATATTTAATTTACCTACAGTTTTTTTTCATAGGGAGATCCTGCTACAGGTGTCAGCTGAGCTAAACAATGTATTTGCAGGCACAACCATCACTAGAAGAGAGAGTTGATAGAGAAAAAACAGGAACTGGTAGTAAAACAAAGCAGAGTCCACGCATTGGCCTGGGCTAGAGTGGTACTGACAGTAGGGATGAAAAGAAGTGGACAGATTTGAGAAATGTTTGAGGAAAAACTACTGTATTTGGTAATTTGAATTGGAAGATGAGGGAAGAGGAAGTGTCAAGGCACCAATAATACTGAATGTTTAAGAGTTACAGTATGATAAAGTAACATGCATACCTCCCATATTTGACCATTTGCTACCTATGAAATTAACATACACATGTGTAACTCCAGAAATTTTTGTCTTAAAGTAACATTTATAATAAAAATAAACATTCCTATTTCATAAATACAAACAATATTTAATTAACACTTCTAGGACATTGGTAGACTTCTTTATCCCCATGTACAACTTCTGTTACCTAAACTACGATCTCCATTTCTCCTATCTCTTGCTCAATCCACTCCAATCTAATTTTCCCCAGTTTATTCTGAAAGTGCTCTTGATAAAATGAGTTATCACTCTTACATTCCTGTTTCATGGCATGGGGTCATTTCCTTCTTGAAATACTATTTTTTAATTATTTGACACTAACTTTGTGATTTTCATCGTACTTCTTTGGCCTGTCTCTGCCAGCCCCTTGTTCCACCCTTCACCAAGGACTTCCCACTCCTACCAAAATAATTTCATCTATTCCTGTGGTCTCAGCTAACAGTTACTTGTTGATGCCTCCCAAATCAATATCTCCAGTCAAAGCTCTCTGAGGAGTTCCCGAACTATATACCAAGTGTATCAGCATTTCCCCAGTCCCCAGTCTCTCTTCAGTTTCTCAGATTCAGCATACCAAAACTGTACTAATGAACTTACCCTTCCCCAATACCTGTGCCACTTCCCATATTCCCTTTCTCAATGAATGAAAATACCATCCACCCCAGAAACAGAGGTCATCCTCCCTTGACTTCTCAACCATTCCCTCTAGATTGGATTATTACAGCAGCCTCTTAACAGGTCCACTGTTTCCATTCATGCATTCCTAACTGCTCTTGTATAATCAATGGTATGTTGCTAAATGTTTAAGAACAGGATCTGCAGGGAAGGGGAAAAGCCCTGATTTGTAGTGTTTGCTCAGTTTCCATGATATAAATACTTCTACCATGGCTGGTTTCAAACCATCAACATAGTATCAGTGATCATGGAGTTGGGAAGAAATATATAGTACCACACTATTGTATAGCATTTATGCCATATAGCTGTAACAGATATAAATGGCTTTAAGAGTATAAATATAGTAAAATAATTAGAATGCAATGGATTTTAGTATTTATTACCTTTGTTGTTAATTGCAAACGTACAGAACTTAATTTTTAATAATGGCTCTTTAACACCCAGTTAAAACATTTTCTGTTAATAATGAGCACTCTAAATTAGGGCTTTTAATGGCTTACCAATACTATTTTGGATAAAATTCAAAATGTCTCTTTAAATTATAAGGCCCTTCAGCATCTTTTCATGTTGTTACACTCTTGCCTGTCCCAAGATACTCTTAACTCTCTTCATGACCCCCCACCCTAAGTTCCCTAATTCCTATTCTCTTGAAATGCACTTCCTGTTTTATGGTTCCATGTGATCCTGTACTTAACATTTTGTAACACTCATGACACTTGTAATTACTTTTATAATAATAAGTAGCATTTATTTTGTATTTCCTATGTACCGTGTACCTAAGCATTTACTCTTAGTATCCCAATCCCTAGAACCACGCTGGGCACCATTACTATTACACTTGATAAATGATAATACTGAGGCCTAAAAAGCCTAATAACTTGCTAAAGCCATCCAGTTATTATGTAAACAGCCAAGATTGGCACCCTAGTTTGACTCCACAATGTCTTCAGCCACTCTTTTCTAGTGCAGCAAGCTATTGGATTTTCTACCTTACTCATTACAGCATACTCTCAAAGAAGGTATACACCATAAAGTCAGGTCAGTTTTGTTTATCACTGTATCTTTAGTGCTAGGACAGTGCTTGGAATGTAAGAGGCATTCAGCTATTTATTAAATACCCAAGCAAAACAGCATTGTTTAAAATACTAAACAATTTTCAAGACATCTAATGTTTCTGAAAGCCTGGTTTTATTATTACATAGACAAGACTATATCCATCTGTTACCGCTATGTTAATTTTATAATATTTACAGGATGATTTATTATTACATATATTTAGCTTATGGGCTGCATCCATCTCCTGCTCTTTGATTATTCTGAGAAAAACTTAAACACATGTAAAACATGATTAAGGTTACTGATGTATGAAAACATCCAAAATCAAATATAAAGCTGTTGGTTATTCTACTCTTTCAACTCAGGTAACTAAAGATTATTTACTAATGCCAAATTAACCCCATTAGCTTGTTCATTCCATGATTCCCCCAGAGAAGCTGATTGAGAGCTTACTGAACAGGATAAAATAGTGAAAAGCGTAGCTCCCGGTCAGGAGAAGCTTCAATCCGGTGGTAGAGGTAGAACAATCAGCACTCAGACACAGCCATGTTAGTTACAGGAACACCTGACCCAGTCTTCTGAATGTGAGGTTTCATTGAAAGATAGGATTCCTAAAGTGAATCCTACGGAAGTAGAATTTCGTCAAGTTAAGGTTCAATTTGAGATAGTGGTTTATCATTAGGGGGCTAGTTTTAAAAAGAGCTGAAAATAAAAATAGGTTTGCCTGAAAGGCAGTCTTCGTATATCCAAGGAGTCTAATATAAATGATAAAACGATAGTACTTATTTGTTATGAATCTTTACTGAGGCCCCAGCAAAAATAAATGTGCTTATATACTAAAGCTTAGTTTTTAGCTTAGGACACAGGAAACATTTCCAAGCCATTAAATATTGAAGCAGGGATCTTTGAAATGAGGATGCAATATTATTAAGAGGTAAGGGCTGGAGAGAAATTCATCAGAGATTTCTAGTGAAATAGAAAAACTTACATACATGAAAATAAGTGAACTGTAGAAAGATACATAAATGTTAGTATGTTCAGATCAGGGTATGTTTGAGTTTGTGGGGATAGAGACAGGAGATGGGAGGGTGTTCACCAGTACATCTGGGCTCTCATCTCTGTGCCCCCCTCACTACTGGTAATTTGAGCAAACAGCCAAAGCTGTTACCTAGTGAAGTTTCAGTTGGGGGCTTCTGAGCCACATGATATTTTACAATGAACTTAATGGTTCTTTTTTAATACTAGTCAGTTCATAATTAATATTTAAAGGATAATATCATCAAACTAAAGGAGAATTCAACTCAAACTTATTACTGATGAATATTGATTCTTAGGTTTCTGAGTAAGCAACATGGTTGCCACTAGAATTTTTTTTTCACTTTTTAAAATTTTTTGTTAAGGTGTCATTGATATACAATATTATGCTCAGGTTTCGCATGAGCAACCTTGTGGTTACTACATTCCCCCCATTATCAAGTCCCACCACATACCCTATTACAGTCACTGTCCATCAGCGTAGTAAGACACTATAGAGTCACTACTTGTCTTCTCTGTGCTACACTGCCTTCCCCAAGTTACCACTAGAATTTTCATATAGTCCCTTATATTTTTCTCTTAATAGGTATACACTGGGTATATATCAGTATACTTTGTATTTGAAATATATATTAAAAAAAGATTCTTGCTGGACATCTTGTCAACAGCATTTTACTTTTTGTAATAAGTATGTTTTCTACTGTACTGCATAGCTTAAAGAGTTCATTTTTTTAGAAGCATGCAGTTTACGTGGAAATAATACAGTGAATTATTAATATATATATCATTCCATATCAAGCAAATTTTTGTTGAGTCCCTACTGTTTGCGAGGCACTACACTAAGCGTAAAAGAGATGAAAAGATATAATGATCCCTGTCCTCAAGAAACGTACCATCTACTTTTTTTCACTGGAAATTTATTAAAGTGAAAAAATTACAAAACAATGTGGTAAGTGTCATAAAGAAGGAACACAGGAAGGAATGCCAGAATCTGTCTAGGTGTTCCTTGACAAATTTAATCTGTAGATAATTTCATTGTCTTGACTATGTAAATCAGCAGCAGATCAAAGCATTGTAAAATTTTTCCTGCTGATAATGATTCTATGTAAACTTGATCTAGATCTGCCCATTATAAAAACTAGGTTGGAAAGAAAAGTCTGTTTTTAAAACCCTGATAAATAAAACCACTCATGCCAGTTTCTTAATTAAATTTTTTTACAACTTAACAAAAAACAATCATGAATTGACTTCTATTCCATTTTTTATGCAAATGGAAGACACTTTATATGATTATCTTTTAAATTTTTGTTTATCATTTGGGTGCAACCAGGAGTATGACAGTTGGAATTTTAGTTGCCATTTTTTTTTTTAAGGTTTCCTTTGGATCCTAAAAGAAGAAAAGAATGGGTTCGCCTGGTTAGGCGCAAAAATTTTGTGCCAGGAAAACATACTTTTCTTTGTTCAAAGCACTTTGAAGCCTCCTGTTTTGACCTAACAGGACAAACTCGACGACTTAAAATGGATGCTGTTCCAACCATTTTTGATTTTTGTACCCATATAAAGTCTATGGTAGGTAATTTACTTTTCTTTTACCTCATTTTTACCATTTTTAGAACACCTTCCTTTTTGTTTGTGAAATTGAACAATTCAGGATATACTGAAATTAATATATAATGATATGCCTCAAGAAAGTTGTAAAACTGCCTCTTGTGCAATAAAGGTGCCAGCTAGAATTAGAGCTCAGGTCTTCTCAACATTCTTTCCCTAGTTGAAGCTGTTTTATTATATTGGAATTATACATTACTGCTAATTATTATCAATAATTGAACCATTGGTAAAACTGAGAAATCATGAGTAATGAAAGCTCCAGGATCACTCTGCTCTGATTTTTAAGATGACATAGAAAATGTGTGCCTAAGTGCTTTAACAGCAGTGCACCCAAAAAAATACTGAAGTTATACCAAAGAATGTAAGTTCAGAGGGAGGAATAACAGAACACTTCATAGAGCTTGGGCATTTAGGCGGGGCTTGAGCTTGGCGTTGGGAATTTAGGAGAGGGCTCTTGCACAGCACAACTGCAATAGCAGGATTAGAACAAAAGCCAATGTGTTGAAATCTGAGTGGAAAATAATTGAATGTTAGTGGAATGTCTGATCAGAGGAAAATTCATTTGTTCATAAAATGAATAACCTTGTGTTTCAATAAATTTTGTTGAATGAATGAAAAAGTTATGAGGTTATGGTATAATCCAGGAACAATAAGTGGTTTAGTACTGCTGGAGGACACGTCAAAATGGTGAATGGCAGAAGGAGGTGATATCCTAAGTGCTATAGTATGCCATGTAAAGATTTTTTTTCCTTTAGGTAATGGTGAGGCAAAGAGTAATTTAGCCAGTATTGAAAAACCAAGTCTGTTAGAAACGTTATTCTAGTGGCAGAATATGGATTAGTAAGGATCAAAATGAAGCAGAAATTAATAAAGAAGTTTTTAATATATTTAAGTCAGATATGATAACAGACCTGCTGTGGACAGTAGCATTAATAATGAAGAACAGAGGGTTCATGATAGAGATATTTAGGAGTTAGAATTAAAAGGACTTGATGACTAATTGAATGAAAGAGATAAAGGGAAAAAAGGGCCCTTAGGTTTCTGATCTGGGCAAAAATTTCATGGCCAGATTTTTAAATCCTTGAATAGAAGATATATTTGTATGTATTAATAAGTAATTAATAAGTAAATTTATTCAGGAGCTTCATACTTCAGAATATGTTTTACCAAGTAGGACCCCACGTCTGAAGTATTAATCAAATTGAAAGAATAATGTTTACCTAAAAAAATAAGTATCACAGATAAACCAAATGTCTAAATACATTAAATTGGCCTTAGTGAGAAAATTGTAAAGGCTTTTTAAAGTCTCCATAGAATCATACTCAGTAACTTGGAAGAGAACTTGCAAGTCCATTGTCTGTTTCCAAACCAATGTTTGCATCTTTATGGAGAGAGAAAATAAAAATAAATAGGTAGCTGGAGTTAATTCAGCCAATTGAAAAACTTAAATCCACGATTACATGAGATGGCTTCTGATATTTCTTGTCAAACTTTTGAAATCAGTTTTGAAAACAGCAGTTTAAATACTGTTATATAATACTGGACAAAATTCACTTATTTGTATACTACATAATTTATGTTCAATCCCCCAATTTTATTTGACTCAGAAACTCAAGTCAAGGAATCTTTTGAAGAGAAACAACAGTTGTACTCCAACCGGACCATCTAATTTAAAATCAAACATTAGTAGTCAGCAAGTCCTACTTGAACACAGTTATGCATTTAGGAATCCTATGGAGGCAAAAAAGAGGATAATTAAACTGGAAAAAGAAATAGCAAACTTAAGAAGGAAAATGAAAACTTGCCTACAAAAAGAACGCAGAGCAACTCGAAGATGGATCAAAGCCACGTGCTTGGTGAAGAATCTAGAAGCAAATAACGTATTACCTAAGGGCACATCAGAACACATTTTACCAACTGCCTTAAGCAGTCTTCATTTGGAAGATTTCAAGATTCTTGAACAAGATCAGCAACATAAAACATTACCAATTCTCTAAACCTAAACAGACCAAAAGCACCTTCATTTAAAGTTAATCTGCATAGAACTTGATGCCCATCTTTAATTTTGATCAAAGATAAAGATATTTAAGGAAATTATACCAGAATTGGGTATTTAAGTTTTACTTGAAGCAACACTATTACTATATAATTTACAAAGACTTGATTACAAAAAAAGGGAAACTTTTCATGAAACTTTTATTTGAAAAAGAAGTGCCTTACATGAGAATTAACTACTTAAAAATTTTTGCTAGGAAATTGTTTTTGCAAGGTATTTTGTGGTTTTGGTTTTTAAATTACTTTAAAGAATGGTCTACAAGTGATGTGTTTATATTAGAAATTTTTTTTCCTGTGCCAAAGCTGGGATATTACATTCTAAATGAGATGCAAAGTAGGAATTAGCCAACATTACATATGATTTTAAAACAGCTGGGTTTTGTTTTAAATATTATTGGCACTGTGATTTGGAAAATTTATAGAAAAAACATCTGAGGTACAGGGCAAGTTCTTTTATTTAAACTTTCCATATCTGTTTACCAGTAAAAAGTAATCATGGCCTCCCCTCTAAAAATATTAGCTTTTAAAATAGATTGTAAAATATTTTGAAAATAGTATTTTTAAATGTAAAGTATCATTGATTCATCCAAGCTAGGAAAGGCCTCAAGTACCTCAGACTGGTAAAAACTGGTAGTTGACTATTTTCATTTTCTAAGAAAATATGTTGTGAAATAATTTAGAGATCAGGATCTAGCTTTTACCTTAGTTAAACAAAAAGATAAATGTGTACTACTCTGTCATAATAAAACTACTACATTTACAGTTTCAAAACTGATGCATTAATAAGCAAATATGCTACAAAGTTTCATGTCAGGAATAACCCCCTGCCCCCATGTATGTTGGTACCAAACCTCAAGTTTTTTTCCATAAACCCACAGTAGAATTTAATCTAGAAAAGTACATCATAATTATCTTCACAACTTATAACTTAAAATGGGATCAATTTATCTTATACACCTTGCTTTCTATCTCCTTCTTTAGTGAAAATCAAATAGAACAACTGTCCTGCATAAGGAAAATGAAATGCAGTTCTCTATAAAAATGTGTGTCTGATAAAGCTATGCAAGTGCTAATTATTTTACAAAATAAAGTATCAGAACTATTCCATAGTTGTCACTTAACAAGTAAAGAGTTTGCCTTATTTCACCAGTTAAATGTCTAATAGGAACCTTTCCTTCAGTTTTGTTATGTAAAAATTTGAGCTTCTGACACCACCATATGAAAGTAGCATATACCTAATCATAAATGGCTATAAATGTTTCCTGTAAGATAATGGCTACTTCATGATTTTAAGATGGTTTTTCAGGGGAATGGGGCTGGGGGGCCAGGGTTGCCAGCTGTTTGGATTGCTTTTTTTTTTTTTAATGACATTTGCTTGGGTCTTAGCAAGTTTTTACAGTATCAGTGTCTGCCCTTTTAATAAGGAATGTCTCTCAGGCAACTAGATTTCACAAAGGCAAAGGTAAGAATAGTGTGGTTTAGTTATCATGAGGCACTTGCAACAAATATTTATGAAAATCTTTTTATATTGTAAGCCTTATTAGTAATTTTATCTTAATCTTAAGTATTGGATTAGCTCATAGAGTTATCATTACATTCTTTTACCAGTATGGTTTCAAATGTCTTCACTAATGTGTAATCATCAGCAAGCACTTACTGACCATATCTCCATTATAGCTCAAAATAAATTGGGCAAATAATCATTTAAACATTAACTGTGTTTTCCAAGTATAATCTCTCATATGGTTCACCACCCCTACCCAGTACAAAACACTAATTAGTGCAGGTTAGTTCCCATCTATAATAATATCTTGGTATCGTAATACAACATTTTGAAAATCACAGAAACAAAACATGAAATACAAGCTTTTGGCAATGTTACATAGTCTTGATTATTATTTGAGACCACTGAAAAAACTACCACTCGAAAACTTTTAAAGTAAACTTTTGCTGTTTTCTTCCTGTCATTTTTGTGTTATTATCCTGATAAAAACTGGTAGTTGATTATTTTCTCCATACTTTCCCTACATTAAATTGTTTCATTAACATACATCTTTCTACCTTAAAACTAGTCTCATTGAAAGAAATATCTAAAAGGAATCTTCTAAAATGCTGTATTCAGTTTGTGATACACATATCACTTTGATCATATACCATAAAACTAATTAGAATTATAATAGCTCTTTGTCCTCTGCAATGATACAACATATATCCTCTTGTACATTTCTTCTAAGTCTCATTCACTCTAAGTCTTATTCATTCTATGTCTGTTAGGTACTAGCCTCTACAAAGAATCAGACAAAGGCTAGTGACTTGACAAAGATAAATATGACATGATTTTCTGCACTTAAGTTGCTCAAAGTCTCCTGAAAGGAAAAAAATACATTTATTTGTAATATACGACAAATGCTATAAAAGATGTGTGAAGTGCTTTGGTAAATGCTGTTGAATTGGAATTTAAACTTAGACCTTTTTATAATAAATTATTTTGAAACAAAAACATTTCTTACGAATTACCAAAGGAGGTAGAAGGACATTGCTGTTGACCTGAATTACAGTGTTTTCTTACTGAGTTGTAAGATATTTTTTTCACTTTAAAATAAACAGTGAACAAATTTGCTATTAATGGTATGTTCGTTAACAGGAAAACAACTAAATAAAATACAACATCAAAGCCAAGCAGTGGAGTTTATTTGACATTTGATATTTTTACAACATAACAAACCTAACTAACAAAAGATTTTTAAAAATAATTTAGCTCAGAGTCTTAAAGTTAATAAAACACTATGGCACCCATTAGTTCTCTTGTTCTTTACAAATAATTCTGTGTGCTAAGTGGCATTACCTCCAATTTACAAATGAATATATCCTTGTTAATTTATTCATTAAAACATTTACTGTGTGCCAGCTGGCACAAGGGATAAAAATGCCAGTCATCTAGGAAATTCTAGACTGAACACTGGTCTTAAGCCTCAAAATCCTCTTCTCTGCCCTCCACATTATAATTCTCTATTAAACATACGAATCTTATTAAAATAGAACAAGTCATGTCTCAAAAGCTAAAATAAAACATTTATATATATATATATATACACACACATATATATGTCAAGGTAAACTTTATAATGTTGGTATTATCGTTTCTGAATGTTAGAATACGGGTAAATTTTAATTTGTGTATATTACATGGTTCATCAGAATATGGATTCTTTTGGTATTTAGACAGTTGGAAACTTTCTAAAAATAATGTATATTAATTGCATATTCACAAAAAAATGTATTCTCACTATATTGATATTAAAACCTTTTTTCCAAGGAAATTACTCTTATGCCTGTTATTTCCAAAAAATGTACATGAACATTTCTGTGGAAGTCCTTCCCCTAGATTAACCCCCTAAAAGAGTTTTGTTGAAGTCCTTCTTAAATGGAAGCAAATTGTAGACAAAATAAAGATATGTAAAGCCTGGGAGAGGAATTACTCATTTTTGTTACCCAAGTTATATCTAAACATACATTATAGTTTATTTGCACTGTTTTAAATACTGGTTATGTAATCTAAACCAGATATATAGAGGGCTATAATTATCTTTGTCTATCCTGACAATTGGGAGCTCACAGAAAGATTTATTTGTAGTGTGATTGCCAAAGCATTACTTTAGTAACAAAAAAGGAAATAAGGTGATTTTTTCTTTATTAGAGTATTGTTTAATAGTTTTAATTCAAGAACTATTAACATTTACTAAGACACTGAGCAAAAACTAGGATGAACCAGACAAGCATGTCCTTAAGGCTACCAGAAAAATATTTTTCCATTTGTTTATTCCTGCCCTTACTGTTCCCCACCTTCTTCCTAATGTCCTTTCAGAATGAGTTAAATCTAGTACAACAAATCAGTCTTCAAACTGCTACCTAGTTATTTTTTTAATGTGTGCTCTAAAAATTTTTAAATAAAATCTTTGGGTTTAATGTCAAGACAGCAGATATGTGCCTATCCCTCAGATGAATTTTCAAGTTAATTATTAAGATAATATTTCAAGCCATATTTCTTAACTTTTCTCTATTCTCTTGAACTTCCTATTTTCATGCTCTTCTCAACCACCAAACCTGTACAAATTGCCCTCCCCTTAGCTCGGTCACTTAACCTGTCATTTTTCAAGTCAGCTTTTGACACTCCTCTGATCCCTTAACATATCAAAGTGGCGTAAGTGCCTTACTCCTTGAGACTTGTTTTATACATGACTTGGATAAAGTCATAATGTAATTGTCTTATACGTATTTTCATTTTCTATGTTCCTTCAAGGCAGTATGTGTGTGGTTTTTTTCTTTTTGGGCCTCAGAGTATATAAATGTATATAGTAGGCATTCAAATGTTAGTAGATTTCAGAAAAATTTATACCACTTCTTTGGCTTAGATTCAAAGGGATTGTACATAGAATCCAGTGATATTTTCCTAGCATAGGTGTCTTTGCCATAGGGATGATTTTTCCAATTGGTGTTAAGTAGCTAATTTTATCTATCACAGAAAAATCCAACATTTTTATATTGAACACTTAAACATAAATAGGTATTATGACATTTAAAGATTAGTAGTGTAACAATGAACTTCAGTCTGTTACTCTTTGAAATTCTCAAACTTGTGTTTTCTGAGGGGAAAAAAGTCTGGTGAAACAATTCTGTTGAAAGAGTTAAAGGTGTTTAACTTCTCAGTCTTTAATAACAGACTCACAATCCTATGAGGATATAAAATTCCTCAACTTTAAATTCGATCAGAGGTATTTGAGGCAGTGGTGGAGGGTAACATAGCTACTACTATCTTGAGGAATACAGTTCAGGAAATGGTTAGCCACAAATTCTGTTGCTAGAAAATGGCTTTTAAGGTAAATAGAAAAAGACTATTGAAATTTTTAAGATTATCAAAGCCTATAAAAATTATTGAACCTAATATCTGGGCTTTTTGTTTTTTGTTTTACAAATAAGTGTATCTTAACTGCATTAATTTCCCCAAACTGTTTCAGCCGTAAGCTAGAGTAAAGTTTTATGGAGAACAACAGCAATAATTGGATACTCCAAAGAAATGGAAGAAAATCATTTGCAGGGTCAGTCACTAGTATTACTATTATTTAATATGCCATTTTACCCAGATAGAATGAGAAAGAAAATCACCCCTGACATCCAGGAACTAGCCTAACACATCTAGATTTCAGTGTTGTTTAGAAGATGCTTGACACAGCCACGCCATGGTTTTCTGTTGGACATACAAAAATCTCACAGAACACCATCAGGCAAGACTACCCTTTGACTGTGATGAACGGGGGACAAAAAGCGAGACCAGTTCATAATCTAGTCTAAGCAGAGACAAAAACAAGGTCAGTATGCCATATTATTACTGTTTGTAATAACTTTACCCAATTGTTTGGTATGGCTGATATTGGTTAGTTTTCAGAGGTAACCCAATTTTACCTGGGCTGAACAGACTGAGACAAAAATTAAGTGGGCATATAATTTCTCATAAAGCCCACTGGTGCATGTAGTCTAGTTAGAGAAGGCCATAATTATTTAGTTCTACTTCACAGATTGGGTTCATTGTTAACTAGCTAATCGGATGCCTTACCAAAGGAAAGGGCGTTTACATTGTTCTGGCATGTATTTCAATTTTAAAATAGTGCTTTTAAAAAGTATTAGTGGATTAAAGCACATTTGGGTGTACTACATCGGAAACTGACTTGCCTCGTCTTCCTACACTGTCAGCCATTCACTGGAAAAGTTCAGAAATACAATGTAATTATCAATTAGTTACTGTTAACCCAGGCTAACAGAAGTTTCGAATAAAATGCGAAATCGGCCACAAGATTCACGTTTTTAATGGTAACAGACGTTCTGCTTTCTACATGAATTGACTGCGCACACTTGAAATCTGAGAAAGTGGCAACAGTTTCCACAATGTACGTGGTGTCACGGCAGGAAGTATTTGAAAGCTCAGTAGCAGGAACTGTCCAACTTTATCTTCACATCAGCAGCCAGCCATGTCCAGCACATTACAGGTAACAAATGGTGTCATTGTTTTAAATGATTTCCTCAGTAGTAAAGTTCCGTTTCTACAACATAGTATATACCCCGCCCCTGAAAAATCCGTAATATTATATGGCATGAATTCTTCAGAGATGAAAAAGTATTAGAATATTATGCTTGAAATGGACCTACCACATATAAATTCACTCATTCCTTTATTCTATTACTACCCTGGCGGCGACTTGACTCTTCAGCGTTTGGACGTTCTCAAACGCTAGGACCTGAGGCTCCAGACAGCTAAAACCCGAGGAGTACCGCAAACACCCTCAGCACAGCAGCGGCGGTGCTATTGACTCCATTTTT